>JAKUCV010004051.1:4749-187303 GCA_028386065.3 Turnera subulata | reverse complement strand
GTTTGCTGCCATTGAGTCTCGGTAAGCAGAACCATATTAGGTTTATATTGGTTCTTCAGGTCTCGCAGGATTCGGACAAAATCTTGGGAACGTGTTGTGATACCCCTGCAGTTCCACACCAAAAGGCGAACCTTTGGCCAAGTGGGCGCTACTCCAGCTACTCGAGGAATGCTCTGAGCTGTCATTGTAATCTGGTAATAACTGCCCTCGTTCAAAGTCTGGTAGGTTGGTTCCAACTGAAGCTCCTGAAACCTGTCAGAGATAAAGAACATTGGGGAATTGGCCGTACCGTAGTAGGATGCTCGCATGGATTGTTGATGCTCCAGGAAGATGACTTCTTCCATAGGGGTGACAAAGAATCGGGAAGAATAAATCTCGTCTACGAAGACAAGACGGTGAATTCTTGTTAGTTCCTCTGGCAATGGCCCTTGTTGCTCATTTACAATGCTGAAGGCCAACCGATTTCTCCTACCTACGTTTGCACCCTCAACAAAAAAGACGGAGGAAGGGGAAGGCATTTTTGCTTTTGATATTTTTGCTAACTCTCTTTCTGAAATTCGATTATAAACTTTTTGTGTTTATTAAGCTCTAACGTATGTCTATTTATAGAAACATAATTGCTTTGCCTCTTCTCTAAGAAGGTGACCCCTACAAATTTCTGAAGTGTCTAGCAGTGTTCAGGAGGTGACCCCTACCTATCCTTGGAGTATCATGAACAACGTTCAGAGATAATCAAGTGTTTGCTTTGTTGAAAATTGTGGCCTAAACTACATTATTGATTCATCACGGAACTCACAGTCTGATTAGTTGGGCATCAGAGGCAACCAAAAGTCCACCTGACAAGACATTTTCTCGAGCCCGGTGTACTTACGACAAGGAGATACCTCTTCATCCCGGGAGGATAGAAATCCAAGACAATAATTCTTGGGGGCAGAGACCATCTTACTATCCTTAAATTTGTCATCCATGTTTCATCTTACTAAAACTAAGTGTATTATCTTTGCTAACTTGAGCACCCGAGGCTCGTCTAACTATGTTTGGCAGGTACCCCTCACTAAGGCCAAAAGAAAGGGGGAACAAAAACTCGGTACACCAACAACATCGATGTTGTTACCATACACATCGATGTTTTGAATAACTCAGTTTGAAGCAATTGGACCAGTGGCCGGAAAACATCGATGTTGAGTGTCACAACATCGTTGTTCAGGTAAGTCTACAAAACTCATTGATGTTTGCACTATCTCTCTTATTTTTCCGAAGGTTCAAAACATTGATGTTTGGAGGATCAACATCGATGTTTAACCATTTTGCTTACACATGGAATTCGGCAGAGTACATAAAACATCGATGTTGCCTATAAAAACATCGATGTTTGGACCGTTGCAGGTTCAAAAATATAGCCGTTGAGCTATGCAGGTTTTTCGGTCGACCGTTGAAAACATCGATGTTATTTTCAGAACATCGATGTTTCGCTGACTGAGCATCATCAAACATCGATGTTTCGTAGGACAACATCGATGTTTAACGGAAATTTTTCAAAAAAAAAAATAGCCGTTGGAGCGTTGCAACGGCTACCCAACGGCTACTTTTCTGAGCCTCACTATATAAACCATGCTTCTCTTCTTACTTCTTACTCTGTAAACTTCTGAACAATCATCCTCATCTCCATTCATCCCTTTACCACACACAAACAACACAATTCCTTTCCTTTCTTCCTTCTATAATGGCGGGTGACAAACGTCGTTCTAAGGGCAAACAAGTTGCTCATGAACATCACGCACAGAAAAAAGGTGGATCCTCAAGTGCTCCTCACAAATACTCTGTGCCCAATTCCGAAATTTGGTTTCGTACCAAAGATGAGCTTACACACTACAAATCCTTCTACGCCACTCGCGCCATCGCTTCTCCTCGATATCTACCAGAAGATTACCCACGGAAGAGGCACTTTGCTAATCTTGAACGTCACTTACGGGAATCCCATCTCTGGGACTTTGTGACGAGGAAGCAATACCATTTCAATCCGGACTTCATCCGCGCCTTCTACACAACCCTTCATCGTGACGGTGATGTCCTCTTTGCCAGCGTCAATGGAAGAAGCTTTCAAGTGACATTGGAGCAATTCGGACAGATTGCAGGCCTACCTGTCCAAGGCAATGACATCGTCACTTATGGAGGTGATCATTTCCTTACTCTCCATGAAACCCAGCTGTTGTCTGATCTCGGTTTCACTGAAGTGCGCCGTAATCGCTCCAATCGGCCAACAATTCACTCAATCAACCCGGAGTACAGAGTGCTTTTCTATTTGCTTACTCGGGTGATCAAACCCAGAGCTGGTAATCACACCAACTTCACGATTGAGGACGAAAAAGTTCTGCACGCCATTATTCATGGAGCTACCATCAATTGGGCACGTTTCATACTCCAGCACATGGCCGAGCACACGTCCAACAACCATCCTCTTCCCTATGCCTTTCTGGTTGTGAATATTTGTTTGAGTGCAGGACTGACTCCCTTTGAAGGAACTCAAACTACTCACTCCAAACTTTGGGCGATTAATGATGCCACTTTTCACACAAACCCATCCGAGGAAGTCCCAAGGCCTGCACAAGAAGAAGTTCCTCCACTCCTAGCTCTTCCATCACCCACTCCTCCAGCTCCTGCCGCTACACTTGACTCCATCGCCGCCACTCTCCAAAGCTTAGGACGGTCCATTGACAGAATTGATTTGGAGGTACAAAGGCAAGGACATGATCTGCGTGCCTATTTTGCCCATGTCAACTATGATCCTCCACCATATCACACAACCTTCCAAGGCTTCAACTTTGAAGGTGATGATGATGATGATGAAGAAGATTATGACCCAATGGAGGTAGAAGAGGAAGATGGTGAGGAAGAGGGTGCTAATGATGAGGATGAGGACGATGATGGGAACTAGGACCATTGTTCTTCATTTTTAGCTTATGTTTCTGTTTTATGCTTTGTTTCTCAATTCAATACAAATACTTTACTTTTGCCATTTCTTTTTGCTAATGACAAAAGGGGGAAGAAATCACAGAAAAAGTATATGCATGAACTCAGGGGGAATCATAAGTCATACTTTAAGGGAGAAAGAATAAGTATATGCATCATCAAACTAGTGGGAATTCATCCCACTTTGAAATCTATACAACTTGGCATATACTAACTCTTGGCATATACTTTCATTGTTTGTCATTATCAAAAAGGGGGAAATTGTTGAAACTAATGCCTCCTTGCTTCTTATAGGTTTTGATATTGACAAACTATTCAGGAAGCAAAAAGAAATGAATTGAAATGAAGGCAAATCAATCCAACCATTCAAGAGCAAAGGATCAAAGTGAATGAGCACAAGATAGAAGAGCCAAGAAAAGAAGAGTTAGATTCATAAATTTGTACAAGGTATAACACTCAACTCTTCTAGGACATTGGCTCAAAATAAGATAAAATTTGCTCATGCATCACATAACATATTTCCATGCATATAAATGTTTTCCGAGCCAAGAACATCGATGTTGTGAATTTAAACATCGATGTTCCTGCCTTTGCAAAATACTTCAAAACAGGCAGTAGGCAAATAACATCGATGTTGGCATTCCAAACATCGATGTTCTAGTGACCGTTGGTTTTAAAATCAGACATAACATCGATGTCCTCAAAGATAACATCGATGTTTCTTTCCAGTCACTTTAAAAGGATTTTTGCCGAGCCAAAATAACATCGATGTTATGGCATAAACATCGATGTTCTTGATTTCAAGCATTTTTCCAAAAGTTGGCAGTAGGGTCAAAACATCGATGTTGGATTCCCAAACATCGATGTTCTCATGACCGTTGCATTTGAAAATACTTTCACCTAATCAAAACATCGATGTTGTAAATTAAACATCGATGTTCTTCAATGGTCAGTTTTTTAATTAATTTTGTCGAAGCAAAATAACATCGATGTTCTTGAAAGAAACATCGATGTTCTATGGTGGTCAGTTTTCAAAAGAATTTCGCCGAACCAAAATAACATCGATGTTCAAATTCTAAACATCGATGTTGCAAAGATCATCAGTTTTAATTAACTTTGCCGAACCAAAATAACATCGATGTTGGGATTTAGAACATCGATGTTTTAGTTACCGTTAGTCCAATAATTCAAATTTACTGGACAAAACATCGATGTTGAGAATTAAAACATCGATGTTATGGCCGTTATTGCTGACAATTTTTAGCACCCACTATGTTTTGTTTAAAGCTTTTTCTTGGGTGGATTTCAAACGGCTCCATGACTTTTCAGAGCTACAAATTAAGCATTTTCAGCTCTGATTATGAACCAATCAACTCTCAACATTCAAGCATTCATTCCATACATTCATCAAAATTATTATTGAGCCAATATCCTGTTGAGGATTTGAGAGTTGCCTTTTAGAGCTTAATCTTGTATACTCATATCTGCTCTTTGAGAGAGTTCTTTGTTTGAGTGATTGAATTGTATAATCATACACCTTAAGGGAGGTTAGTTCCCTTGTTGAGATTCATAGGAAGAGGGTATATCTTCTTGTGTGAGAAGTCTTGAAGTGAGGTATCTTCAAGCAAGAGTGCTGAAGTTCATGTGACTTGAACTCTCAGGTTTAGGATTCTTGTGACTAGAATTCCTAGGTTGTAACGGTTTGTTAAGCACCCGTAAGCTTAACACTAGGTAGTGAAATCTTCAAGTGAGACTTGAAGGGCTGGATTAGCCACACTAGTAGAGTGTGTGTGAACCAGGATAAATTGGTTGTGTCCTTCAATCTTTCAATTCCGCATTTGATTCCTGCCTATTTCGTTTTAATTCGATTATCGCTATTGACCCCCCCCTAGCGAAGGGCTTTTGTACTAACACATGTCACATGGCATATCTCTCTCAAAGAATCAATGTCCTAGTACGACTAAGGAGAGAGAGTGGATGAATAAGATCCCTTATGCTTCTGCAATAAGATCTGTCATGTATGCCATGCTATGTACTACACCAGTTGTCGCTTATATTTTGAGTGTCACAAGCAGATGCCAATCTGATCCCAGTGAAAGTCACTGGACAGCAGTTAAGAATATCCTTAAGTACTTGAGAAGCGCTAAGGATGCATTCCCAGTTTACGGAAGCGTTGATGGGCTTGTTGTAAAAAGTTACAAGGATGCTAGCTTCCAAACTGACAGGGATGTTTTTAGATCGCAATCAGGTTATGTGTTTTTGTCTTGGAGGTGGCGCTGTTTGCTGGAAGAGTTCCAAGCAAGAAACAGTTGCCGACCCTACGACTGAGGCTATACAAAGTTCCACTGAGAACTATGTATCACATCTTTTGACTGAGTCTCTCAGACAGCGGAAGCATGATGGTCATGCTACATCCATTTGTATTAGATACATGGATGATTGGCTTTAGTGCAAGTGGGAGATTGTTAGTAATATGCCCAAAAGCCAATTATTGGATGATCGTATATAGTCGTGTATATACAGTTTCGTTATTCCAATAAATATGATTATGAGATATTCACTTGCACATATTTATAACCCTAGAATATATATTTGATATATTCTTAAATGTCCCTAGTCGATTATTATTATGGATGGGTTATAATAATAAATTAAGACTAGCGTATGTTAAGAATTTATATGTGATATGAATTCTACATACGGGTACAAGTTGGAGAACTTGTGGACTGGACCGACGCACATAAGAATGCTACATGGACCGTTATATGTTTGTCGATAGCGATTCTTATAAGTATTGTCCTTCGACCTGAGATCGTCAAGGTTCCCAACATGTGAGTCATATACTTTGATATTATTCCTAGTCATCCGTAACTGGGTGGACTTAAGGGTAATCATTGGGTATATGATAAGTGTGTAGTGGGTTTTGTATGATCCAGAGGGGATTCGTCCAACCCATATAACGGGTATATTATCGGATGGTTTCTTGATAGAGTTGAACTGTAAATACACGGCCGTGCTCGGATTATGATATGTGATATCATTGGTATCCGTTTTACACAGTTAACTCGAGGATCAAGAAACCGAGAATAAACATATATGAGATTGACATATTCTATGTCTCGGTTTAATCTTGATAATGGGACGAAGGGACAATGACATGTTTTGAGGCATTTAGAATCAGTACTGATCTTGTCGTTCGGGTAGCAATGATGTGTTGCTAGACGCCGCTCTTTCATTATAATTGTAAAATGAGATTTTACAATTATTGTCGGACGTTACAAGTGCCTACAGGGTCACACACATAGAACCGTTGATTCAAGCAGGTGGTTGAACCGTGGTTGGACCATGGTTGGACCGATTTGTGGTTGGACCGCGGTTGGACCGTGGTTGGACCAGGGTTGTTTTGGGCTGGTTGGTTCACTAATTGTCAGCATTATTGAGCCACTCTAGGTGCTGTGTATGTTGATAAGGTTTAGTGGAGACATTATTATGTATAGACATAATTGTGGTGGGTAATGGGCTAATGTTTTGGCCTTGACCTCCACTATCTCCATTAGCTTTTGATGCGTGGATTGGAGTGATCTGATTACTTCCTCTCCTTCATGCCATTCACTGAGTTTTGTTCATGAGAGTGTTGTTTAGAGCTTGAAAGAGCATACACACATACCCTTCTTTGAGAAAGAAGAGAGACACCACACAAAGCTCCCGAAAATCCTGTTGCTAGCACACCAGTTCGGGAGAGCTCGAAGTTGGAGATCGTGTGACGATTCCGGCTAGATCATGATTCGTGTGGAAACCGTAGAGGGGCGGGATACCTTGTCTTGCTCTTGCTGATTCCGGCACTTCAATTAGGTGGAAGATCCTAACCGTGTAAGGTACGGAAAATTATTACTCGGTTTATATGCTTCACATGTGTTCCTATCTTGTTTCCGGTTTTCCGCTGCGCATTTTGCTTGCTTTTGAGTGTCAATTGCAAGTCCGGAAACTTACATCTTCTTCATGACCCTCCACATCCATTGAATCACCTTCCACATTTTCATCATAGTTCTCATCATCATCATCACCATCGTCTTCAAAACTGTAGCCATGAAGTGTGGTGTGATATGGTGGAGGCTCATATTTGATACGGGCAAAGTAAGACCGGAGGGAATGGCCTTGCCTTTGAACTTCCGTGTCAATCCTCTCGATTGTTCGGCCCAAGCCGGTGATGCTCAATTGAAGGTTGTGGATGGAAGCCGCGATGGAATCAAGTGTGACTCCATAGGTTCGGCGACGAGAAGTGGCTGCTCCGGAACTCTCTGCTTGAGCAGTCCTTGGTGCTTGCTCGGATTTTCCGGTTCTGAATGTGGCGTCACTTATCGCCCAAATCTTTGTGTGGGGAACCTATCCACCTTCCTGGATATCAACACCTGCAGAGAACAAAATACCCAATACCAAGAAAGGATATGGCAGTGGGTGCTCAGTGTATGCGGATGTATAGTCTGACATGTGCATAAGCACAAATCGTGCCCAGTTGATTAGTGCGTAGTGAATCATGGCATGAAGCACCTTCACATCTTCAACGGACATGACGGTGTGATTCCCAGCTCTTGGCTTAATTTTCCGGGTGAGAAGATAGAACACAACTCGGTACTCCGGGTTGATGGAATGGATTGTTGGCCTCCCGGAACTGTGACGAACAATAGTCGTGTAGCCGTGCTCATTCAGAAAAGGGGCTTCATGGGTTGTGAGCCATTGATCACCTCCATAGGGTGCAATTTCCTCTCCTTGAAATGGTAACCCAGCTAGCGTCCCGAATTCCTCCAGAGTGAATGCGATGGATACTCCATTCACATGAGTAGATAAGACATCACCATCTCGGCGGAGAGTGGAGTAGAAGGCTCGGATGAAGTCTGCACTGTATTGAGGGCGTGTTTTGGTCACAAACCCCCACAATCCCGATGCTCGAAGAAGTGCTTCAAGCTGTGTGTACTTTTTCTCTTTAGGGTAACCTACCGGAAGATAACGAGGAGTTGCAATTGAGCGCTTGGAGTAGAGAGACCGGTAGTTGTTGATCTCAGTTCTTGAAGAGAGCCTAACAGATGTGCCTTCCACAGCAAACTAAGGAGCTGAGCTTGAAGAGCCTCCGCTTTTCTTGGGTTTTTTCTCCTTCAAGGGAGATTTGCCATTGGAAGACTTCTTCCCACCTGCCATGCTTGAAGAAAATAAGTAGAAGACTGGGTTTGAAAGTAAGAGTAGTATGAGTGAACAGTATAGAGTGTGTAAATAAGAGAAGGAGGCATTCATTTATATAAGGGACCCAAAATAGAGCTGTTGGAGTGCTGACAATGGGCTCCAACGGCTATATTTTTTGAAAAATAACGGCTAAACATCGATGTTTGGTCAGGCAACATCGATGTTGTGCTCTCCAACGGCTATATTTTTTCAAAAATAACAGCTAAACATCGATGTTTGGTCAGGCAACATCGATATTTTCTGCCTTCTGGATTAAAATTCCAACGGTGGAACATCGATGTTGCCATTGCGAACATCGATATTTAAAAGTACTGGAAAGTGAAATACTTATTGAATATCGATGTTTTGAAAGCAAACATCGATGTTTTGTGCATTCTGGCAAGGGCTTGAGTGTGCACTTGATGGAACATCGATGTTTGGCCTCCAACATCGATGTTTTTAGCTACTGGTTGAATTTGATAAGAACTGAAATCCAACGAACATCGATGTTTTTGTCTCAACATCGATGTTTTGCAGCCTTTGGTCCAATTTTGGTGCAGGCTGAACATCAATGTTTTGGTTTGCAACATCGATGTTTGGTGTCTTGGCATTCTTATTCCCCCGATCTTTTGGCCTAAGTGAGGGGTACCTGCAACACAACTTAGAAGAAACTCTGACGCTCAAGTTAGCAAAGAATCAATACAATAAATTGATACAGAAATGCACAAATTAGATCAATGTGGAGTCAAGTATCCCTAGTTCATTTGGAATTCGGAACAAAGGCTTTTTCTCAAAGGGTTTGGTAAAAATATCAGCTAGTTAAAATTTTGAGTCAACAAATTCAATAGCTGCATCTCCCTTGAGAACATGATCCCTTATGAAGTGATGTCTAATATCAATATGTTTAGTCCTTGAATGTAGAATTTGATTTTTAGTTAGACTTATGGCACTAGTATTGTCACACCTAAGAGGAATGTGATTGATATTAAGACCATAATCCTCTAGTTGTTATTTCATCCAAATGACTTGAGCACAACAACTACCAGCGGCAATGTATTCCGCTTCGGTGGTGGATAAGGCTACACTAGCTTGTTTCTTAATAAACCAAGAGACTAAGGAGCTGCCAAGCAAGTGACAAGTCCACTAGTACCTTTTCGATCTAGTTTCCATCCAGTAAAGTCTGAATCGGAGTAACCTATGAGTTGAAGTGTAGACCATTTAGGATACCATAGTCCAACATTAATTGTGCCTATTAGGTATTTCATAATTCATTTTATTGCCTTAAGATGTGACTCTTTAGGGCATGATTGATACCTTGCACATAAACAAAGGCTAAACATAATGTCTGGCCTACTTGCGGTTAAGTAAAGAAGGGATCCAATCATACCTCGATACCTTTTTACCTCAACTTCCTTACCTTTCTCATCCTTGTCAAGATGTTCGGAAGTGCTCATTGGTGTGGTTGTTTCCTTTGATCTGTCCATCTCAAAGCGCTTAAGCAATTCCTTGCAATACTTTGATTGTGAGAAGAATGTGCCTTCCTTCATTTGTTTGACTTGTAGGCCCAAAAAGAAGGTCAATTCTCCCATCATGGACATCTCAAATTCACTGGTCATCATAGCAGAGAATTCCTTGCACAAGGATATGTTAGTAGCACCGAAAATGATGTCATCTGCATAAATTTATACTAATAGGATGTCATTGTTTTTACTTTTAATGTAGAGTGTAGTATCAACCGTCCCCCTTTTGAACTCATTGTCCAATAGAAATTTGCTCAAGCGTTCATACCAAGCTCGAGGAGCTTGCTTAAGACCCTAGAGCGCTTTCTTAAGTTTGAAGACATGATTAGGAAATGCATGATCTTCTATACCTGGGGGTTGATCAACATACACTTCTTCTTGAATGAAGCCATTTAGAAATGCACTTTTAACATCCATTTGATACAATTTAAAGTTCATTGATGATGCAAATGCAAGCAATAAGCGAATAGCTTCTAGTCGTGCAACAGGTGCATATGTTTCTTGAAAATCAATTCCTTCTTCTTGATTGTAACCTTTAGCTACTAACCTAGCTTTGTTTCTGGTTATTATGCCATTTTCATCTAGTGTATTTCTTTATCGAATGATCAACGGGCCTTGGAACCAATTCCCAAACATCATTTCGTTTGAATTGGTTTAGCTTTTCTTACATAGCCAAGATCCAATGCTCATCGTTAATTGCTTCGGAAATGGTTGCAGGCTCAATTTGTGAAACAAATGCCATATGACCTACAGTGTCTCTAAGGGAATTGCGAGTACTTACCCCGCGGTTGATATCACCAATTACCGTGTCAAGAGGATGGTCTTTGGACTCTCTCCATTCTCTAGGTAAATCTTGGTTGACTTCAACCGTTGTGTCTTGTGTGTTCTCTTCCGAGTTTGCAACTTCTTGTTGAGAACTTGATTCTGTAGGGCTGTTTCCCTCTTTTGGTATGTTGTTTTCCTCTTCTTCTTCCTTGTCGTCCAATGTCATCCTCTCAAGTGTACCTACAAGATCATCACAAAAGTCCTTTCTCGCCAAGCGAGCATCATTTTCTGCAAACACAACATGAGGGGACTCTTCAACACTTAAGATGCATTTATTGAAGACTCTATACGCTTTGCTGCGCAATGAATAACTGAGAAAGATGCGATAAGATATAAATTGTTAGTGTTTTTATGATGGTTTTGCATGGCTTTTACTATGTATTCTTGGTCGATTATGTGTATAATCTTTATATTATCTGTGTTTTCATACATTGTGTCAATTAGTACTTCAATTTTGCTGATTAAGTGTTTTTATCAAGAATTTATCGTTTTTATTGAAGAATGGGAGCTTTTTAGCCAAGTTTGGAAACCAAGCCCAATTTAGGAAACTTTCTGCAGTGAGCACAGCCAACTATTGTGAAGCTTTCGGGAGTTCTAGGAATCAAAATTAAGTGAGACCAATTGGAGACAAAACTAAACTTCCAGAGCTTACTATGGATTAAATTTCATAATTTTTGGACCTTTCTACAAGGAGCAGTAGTTATTTTAATCCAGCCCAGGATGCAGAATTTTCTGTGCCGACCCAGGCCCAGTGTTTCGGCGATATCTTGAGCTACAGATGTCCAATTGAAGAGTTCTTTTTGTGGAAAGAAATCGAAGCAAATTATCTAGAACTTTGTAGAAGAGCCCAATGCCCAGGTCGGACTGCTTCTAGGAGTTAAATGGCGTGCAATGTTTGGGTCAGAAAATAGCCAAAAGTTCAACTTGGAGAGCAAGTCAAGAATTCAATTTCCATTCAAAGTAGGAGAGCCCCACCAACTTCCAGCAGCTAAAGACAGTATAAAAGGACCCCCTAGGTCGACATATTCAGGAGGCAGAAGTTAGAGGGCGAAGCTCTGCCGAATTGGTTAGTTATTAGGTCACACACACTAGTAGGGTTAGGGTTTTCACTCTTTTGGATCCTCTACGTGGTGCCGAATTCCTTTTCCAATTTCAAAGGTTATTCCCCACAATAATTCAACATTTTTCCAGCAAGATTTGAAGGTTTTAAAGTCACAGAATCACCAGTCCAATTGCAACAGAAGTCGTCACCAGAGGAGCACAAGTCGACACCATCATCACCAACACAATCGGCTACCCGACTTCACTACTCTCTCTTTTGTTCGATTTTTTTCTGTTTAATTGTTTACTTGATGAATTCTTGTGAGATTTTGATGATTTGCCATTTTATTATGATGAACTAATTCTCTAATCTAGGATTAGGGATGTAGCCAATTACTTCTATGATTTTATTATATATGAATTGATGTTTATTCAATTGATTGTTCAATCTATGTGTGCCGAATTTATTATCTACTTTGGATTGATTCTTATTAATTGCAACATGCGAGAGCTACGTGATTTATATGATGATACCTAGAAGAATATAGATTGATTGATACTAAAATATGCGAGAGCTGATAGTTTCATAGGGTTTGATTGATTGTTTTGTGCTTAATGAGTTTAGTATTGATGCTAGGCTATGCGAGAGCTAGGTAGTAATCTTTGCTGAATATTTGATTCAACATGCTAGAGATGAGCATTAAGACATTAGAAACAATTGCACACAATCATACATCAATAGGAGATATCGATTCCATGCATAATAAACCTAGATAGTAATTGTGTGAACCCCGATTTCCTTGATTGCTTTAGATATTGATAGAACCACACTTTAGATTAAGTCTGCGATTTTATTTTTTTTTTCTTCTAGCCTAGTCGACATCACCCTATACCATCTTTTATTTGATTTGCCTAGATAATCGTAAGTTGTGACATTAGGTAGTACTTATTTCCCTTGTTCCGTGGATCGACCTTGATTAGACTACTACACTACATAGTACACTGTGCGCTTGCAGTTAACAATCGTTGCATTTACTCGTGAGTTATTTGTGTGTCGTAATGTGAATTGATCAAGAATTATAAATTTGAAAAAGTAGGGCGTAAATAAAACGCATCAAGCTTTTCTGGCGCCGTTTCCGGGGAACAAACGGTTTTAATACTGTTGAGATTGCAGCAAGATTACTTTAGGTTTTATTTTTCGCATTAGTTTCTTTTTATTTCTTTTTATTTTATTTTATCGATTTTTGCTTTCTTCTTTTTTTTATAGTGTTGTTGATTTTGGTTGATGCCCAAGATGAGACGCGGTGCTGCATCGAGTCCAATTCTTGAGATCAATCCGGAGATCGAGAGAACATTACACAAGCAACTACGTGCAAACAAGCGAAAGTAGAAGCAAGTCATACAGCATGTTGAGTTTCTTCAAGACACTGAAATAGAAGAGGAAGCAGAAGTTGTAGCAGATAATTTCGAGACAGTCATCATGGCAAAAGAAGGAAACAAGACATTGCATGACTACACAACACCGAGTTTGGATATCGTGCAGTTGAGCATTGCAAGGCTAGCGATCAATGCCAACAATTTCGAACTGAAGACAACACTGATTCACATGGTTCAACAGGAACAATTTGGAGGCTTGGATATTGAGGACCCGAATGAACATCTACAGACGTTTACAGAGATTTACGATTTGATCAAGATCGATGGGGCAACTGATGATGCAATTCGACTTCGTCTATTCCCGTTTTCTTTGCAAGGCAAGGCTAAGAAGTGGTTGAAGTCAGGAGCAGCTAGAACATACAAGACGTGGAAGGAGCTTTCAAAAGCTTTTCTTGCCAAATATTATCCACCTGATAAAGCAGCACGTATCCGGAGCAAGATTAAATCATTCGCTCAATTCGATGGAGAAAGTTTCTGTGAAGCATGGGAACGTTACAAGGATCTTATTCAAGGATGCCCACAACATGGATTACCCGAATGGCTTGTAGTTCAATCGTTTTTTATTGGTTTAAACGAGCCTTTGCGCATGAGTTTGGACGCAGCTTCAGGAGGGGCATTCATGGCGCAAGCACCCGATGTGGCGTATTAGAAGTTGGAGAGGATGGCGAGTAATAGTTATCAGAGCTATTCACGATCAAATAACAAGCGAGTACCTGGAATTATGGAAGTGGAGACAGTGACAAAGCTTAATTTGAAGCTAGATTCTTTGAGTCAGCAGGTGAAATCATGTGTTGCTGCTGTTATGCCGAGTTTAATTTGTGATAAATGTGCAGGTGCTGGACACAATTCAATGAATTGTCCAACCAGAGATGACTTGACGATTGAGCAGATGAATTACATTCATCAACGCCAACAACAACGAGGACCCTACACCAACACATACAATCCGAAATGGAGGAATCATCCTAATTTCTCATGGAGGGAGACCAACCCGAACCAGCAAGGCAACCTTCAAAGGAACGATTATGGGCAGAAGAGTTCAAGCATGCAAATTCCGAATAATTAAGACATGGATCTTACATCTATGATGAAAGCCATAATGGAGACTCAACGTATGCAAACGGAGATGATGCAAGGATTCAACAATCGGATGGCAAATATGGAGACTCACTCGAAGATGCTTGAGACGCAACTAGCGCAGCAAGCAGAGGCGATCATGAGGACACCAGGAAACCTACCGGGAGAGCCCACAATTAATCTGAGAGAGCAAGTCAAGGTTGTAGCACTTAGAAGCAGCAAGCAATTAGAAGATCCCTATCCACCTAAAGAAGATGATGTCGACACCATCATTAAGAGAGAAGAAGAAGATGAGCAACCGAAAGTAGAGAAGCAGTTACCTAAAAAGGGAGCAGAGGAGGGGAAGAAAGAGCAAGAGAAGTGGATTCCCCAGTGGAAGCTAGCGAAGTAGAAAACAGAGCAACCGAAGGAGATATGGCCTGAAGTCAAAGCTTATGAACCACCGGTTCCATTCCCTCAGCGACTTCAGCTGGGCAAAAAAGACGAACAATTCGGGAGATTTCTTGAACATTTAAAGAAATTGCATATTAATGTTCCATTTACTGAAGTAATTTCTCAAATGCCTGCTTATGCTAAATTTCTCAAGGAAATTCTTTCCAGGAAAAGGAAGCTAGAAGATTACGAGACAGTGGCTTTGACGGAGGAGTGCAGTGCAATCCTACAGAACAAGCTGCCGCCGAAACTAAAGGACCCTGGAAGTTTCTCTATTCCTTGCAATATTGGTTCTATGTGCATTTAGCGAGCTCTATGTG
Source organism: Turnera subulata (assembly GCA_028386065.3). NCBI lineage: Eukaryota > Viridiplantae > Streptophyta > Magnoliopsida > Malpighiales > Passifloraceae > Turnera > Turnera subulata. Next base: position 172,467 of record JAKUCV010004051.1, on the reverse strand, counting down.
ATTTGGGAGCCATTGTTAGTCTTATTCTGAAGCGAATTGCTGAGAAGCTCGACATTGGAGATATGAAGCCGACTACCATCTCTCTTCAGCTTGCGGATTGATCTGTCAAGTATCCAGTGGGGATATTGGAGGATATTCCAATCAAGGTTGGGAAGTTCTTTGTACCAGTCGATTTTGTGGTGCTCGACATGGGGATATTGGAGGATATTCCAACAAATGCCGATTATTGTTGGGAGGCCGTTCTTAGCTACTGCTGGAGCTCAAATTGATGTTCGTGATGGAAAGCTTACTTTAAGGATTGGGAATGAGACAATCGAGTTCAATGTCTTTCGTGCAACCGAAGGACCACTTGAAGAAGACAGTTGTTTCCAAGTTGATTTTATTGATGATACCGTGAAGGAAGTGAGCAAAGTGCCGAGTAGTGACGATCCACTCTTGAATTGCTTGGTGACGAGTGGCACTACTGATGATAATGATTAGGAGATTGCCCAAAGTGTAGAAATTTTGGCAATCCACGCCACCATTGGAAGCGACCGATGACAAGAGTTTTGAGTTGATTGGAGAAGAAAAGAAAGATGATGTTCGGAGCGCACCGAAGGTAGAGCGGAAACCATTACCATCTAAGCTACGGTATGCATTCTTAGGTCCTGACTCTACGTATCCTGTTATTATCAATGCCGAGTTGAGCAAAGTAGAGGAGTAGATGCTACTTGATGTGCTTAGAAAGCATAGAAAAACTATTGGATATTCTATTAAGGATTTGAAGGGGATTAGTCCTACATTCTGCATGCATCGAATTTTGCTTGAGGAAGGTAGCAAATCGAGCATTGAAAGTCAAAGGAGGCTTAATGAGAATATGAAGGAAGTTGTGAAAAAGGAGATTCTTAAGCTTCTTGATGCATGGATTATTTATCCGATTTTTGACAGTGAATGGGTAGCCCCAGTTCACGCGGTACCGAAGAAAGGAGGAATGACAGTGGTCAAGAACAAGGATGACGAGTTGATTCCTACGAGGACTGTTACAGGATGGAGAATGTGTATTGATTATAGGAAGCTGAACAGTGCTACGCGCAAGGATCACTTTCCACTACTATTTATCCATCAAATGCTTGAGCGACTAGCTAAGCATTCTTATAATTACTATTTGGACGGATATTCAGGATTCTTTCAGATACCTATCCACCTGAATGATCAAGAGAAGACGACGTTCACTTGTCCGTATGGAACTTTTGCTTATCGACGGATGCCTTTTGGGCTGTGCAACGCACCAACCACTTTTCAGAGATGCATGATGGTGATTTTCTTTGACTACATAGAGAAGACTATGGAGGTTTTCATGAATGACTTTTCCGTCTATGGGAAGACATTTGAGGATTGTTTATCTAACCTATCGAGGGTACTTACAAGATGTGAGGAGACTAATTTGATGCTCAATTGGGAAAAATGCCATTTTATGGTACAAGAAGGAATTGTTCTTGGACACTTAGTTTCCGAACGTGGGATTGAAATAGACAAAGCCAAGATAGATGTGATACAGACCTTACCTCCACCGAATTCAGTCAAGGCGATTCGCAGTTTTCTTGGACATGCCGGATTTTACAGAAGATTCGTAAGGATTTCTCAAAGGTAGCCAAACCTCTTACTAATCTCTTGAATAAAGATGTGCCTTTTATCTTTGATGAACACTATATGGAAGCATTCGACAAGCTCAAGAAGGAGCTGATTTCGGCACCCATCATTCAACCCCCTGATTATTCACCTCCGTTCGAGATAATATGTGATGCAAGCGACTATGCTGTAGGTGCAGTCTTAGGACAACGCCGAGATGGGAAGATGCACGCCATTTATTATGCAAGCAAGACTCTAGATGATGCTCAAGTTAATTATGCAACTATGGAGAAGGAGTTATTAGCAGTTGTATTCGCAATTGACAAGTTCAGGAGTTACCTTTTGGGTTCCAAGGTGATTGTTCACACAGACCATGTTGCATTGAAGTATTTGCTCCAAAAGAAAGAAGCGAAACAACGACTTCTTCGATGGATTCTTATGTTGCAAACCTAGAGATCAAGGACAAGAAACGAACGAAGAATTTAGTTGCTAATCATTTATCAATATTGCAATTGGAGAAAGACGAGAAGCAAGAAAAGGAGAAGCCGATAAACGACGCACTGCAAGACGATTACCTCGCCATGGTCAATGCGATTTCCAGAAAGAAACCTCCTCGGTTTGCCGAGTTCGTTGATTATCTATATCGATTGGGATACATTCCGAAGGATGAGAGCAATTTTGATCAAGTCTACAATCAAGGTGATTTTCATGGGAGGCGATTCCCCGGAAAGCTTCATGATCCACCATAACCACCCATCCATCCAGTCCAGCCAAGACGACAGTAAAGAAGCGCTGTGTGGGAGGCAACCCACAATTTAAGGTAGTTTAGTGTTTTGAGTCTTTTATTTTTATTAATTTTTGTTTTTGTTTTTGAGTCTATGCAGATTGCAAGAAGAAGGAATTTTTTCGAGGAGAGATCAACCACATTGGAAGGGTCAAGACGAATTCTTCATCAAATTAAACAGAGAAGCTTTTCTTAAACTCAAATTTTTACTTTTCTGCGTAATTTGTGTGATGATTTGCTTGAGTGCTTTGTTGGATTTTATTTGTTTTGATGCATTCATATACCTTTAGCACTTACCCTTAGGTTCTGATGGCGAGTTCATAACAAACTAGGCTAAATTAGAGGAGACAATTTTTAGGATTAATTTTTAGGATTTTCTTAATTTTTTTAGCACCCTAGGATTTTTCACCTTTTCATAATTCATTAAAAAGATAAAAATAATAAAAAAAATAAGAAAAAAATAGAAAAACATTTCAGAAAAACACAAAAAAATTGAAAAGAAAAAAATTGGGTTTCAGACATACCGATTAGTGCACCAAGGCGCACCCGAGGACACCCGGACGCACCAATCGGCACACAAGCAGGCGCACCCGCTAGCGCGCGCAACCAGCGCACCTGAGGAGCCCAGGCACACCAATTGGCACGTCAGGTGCGCCAACAGCATGCCAAAGTGCGCCCAGCAGCAGCAATTGCGCACACCGACCCGAGAGCAAGGAGGACATGCACCGACTTGGATTTTTCGACCAGCACCCCTTTTGCGATTTTTAGCTGATAATTAACCCACCAAAAATATATATAGGTTGGTATTCCTTTAGTTTTTAGGATTAGGATTTAGTTTTTATTTTATTTTTAGGGATTTTCTAATCCTTGGAGAAATAGAATTTCTAATACACACCCACTTTGAATGCTAGTTTGAGGAGGATTCCTAGTACCCATAGGACTAGAAATCGGCACCAACACCCCTTTTTCCACCGCCTCTAGAGCCTATAAATACACACCCATACCCCCCATATTTTTCCACACCAAAACATTCAAGCTCTAGACATCCATACACCCTAGTGTCGATTTCACTTCCCCAGCACCCTTTAGGTTTTTCTTTTCGTCTCCCTCTATTTCTTTTGCCCTAGTTCAAGATGACTTTTCCTACAAACAACCACTACCAACCCAACTTCACCATCACCGACCATACCCCGCGCTTTATGCCTATGCCTAAGTTTACCGAGCACAATCCGGGATGGATTTCTGAAGAGAATCGCGCTAGGTTTGACAAGATGATTAGGAGACCTCTAATTGCTACGAGGTACATTGATTTTGAGGTGGTTGAATCTTACAATCTTGAGGAGCCGATTGGCAAGTACCTTGCCAACACCCTAGTGCCGATTAAATATGTTGGACCCCGCTCGTGGTCTTAGGCTAAATGCCCGGGAAGCGAGATTGGGTGTCGAGCCACGGATGAGAATAGTTTGGCTTGTCGAGCTGGGATACTCATTAGTATCAAAAAAAAAAGTACCTTGGCAACATAGGACTAGTAGATTTTTGCAAGATTAAGGAGCCGTCATACGAGGAGCTTACTTATGAGTTTCTTGCTACTTTTGGGTATGACGTGGATCTCAAGGACATTCATGATCCCGGCTATGTCAAATTTCGGCTTGCACGGAATGACTATGAGATGAGCTTAACTGATCTCAACAAGATTTTTGGTTTTGATGCCGAAGGATGGCGAGTTCCTAGCTGTAGCTTCAATGGAAGAGTCATGATGGAAACGATTTGCAATGATTCATACATTCCTGGCTCTGGCTTGGCTAGTGACTTACGCATTAAGGACAATGCACTATGGTATTTACACCGAGTTTTGGCACACTCTTTCTTTGGAAGAAGCAAAGATGCACACAAGGTGCAATGTGATGAGCTTTTTGTACTCTTTTGCATGGTACATGGGTACAAACTCAATGAAGGACTTTGGTTGCTGCAGAATTTTGCTCATATTTGCAAAGGAGAAGGCGAGATAGCATGTGGAGGGCTGATCACTCATATTACGAATTCTTAGTAATTAACCTAGATCCCTACACTTTAACCCCGCACTTGAGACTGTGCATAAGCATGTTGCTGCAGCAATGACCTTAGAACTCCATGAACCCATTGATCCATATCCTTTTAGTGATGAAGAAGAGGTTGATGAGGAATGCTTTTGTGTTAGCACACAACTGATCCACCGTAACCCACCATCGTCTTCATCATCCGTGGAGTCCGATTCCTCCAACATCTTCGACTTTCTCATGGAATAGGAAGCTCAAGTCGATGGCATCGCCAATCTCAACAAGACCACCAGCGGATTACCCTCTGAAATGGATAAGTTGGTTGACATTGTTGATAAGTTAGGGAGAGTCATGTGCAGTAAATTGGATGAACAAGAGAAGACCATCGCGCAACTTAGGAAGAAGCTAGAGAACATTGAGAACAAACTTGCCGAGTAGTATCATGCATCATCATTCTATGTGTTGTGTTTTTATTGCTTTATGTCTTTACGTTTATAGGATGCAGTCAATGCTAGTCATCCTCGTGGCAATTTAAATTTCATGTCAATTGTGTTTAATTTTGGTGTCATGAACACCCAATGGAATGGCAATTTCGATTTCTCTATCTGTCTTGTGGTTGATTCTTACTTTCTCTCTTACTTTGATTATCTTTTGTTATGTGCTATACATGTTTCAATCGAGTGCCTCTCCTATGTCCCTTTGTTTCTTTTCTTTCTTGACAATGAGGACATTGTCCGATTTAAGTTTGAGGAGGAACAAATTTCTGTGCAATTTGTTTTTTTTTTGTTTTTTTTTGTGTCAATAAAGAGCTTGTTTTTGACTTTAATACATTGAGTATGCATATTTTTTTATTCTAGATTACTTAGTAAAAACTATTACTTTTTCAAAAATTATTTCCAAAATAGTTTTCAACTTTTTTTTCAAATTATTTTTCAAAATTGTTTTTCAATTTTTTTTCAAAAAATCGACAAAAAATAAAATTTTTTCGAAAAAAAACCAAAAAGATTTTTCTTTGTTTTTGAAACCCACCATTCAATGATCAAGATTTTTTTGTTGATGGATAACCAAGAGAGTCACTTTGAGTTTTTGAAATCTTTTTTTTTTAGATGCAAGAAGTTTGATTTTTGATTGATCTTGTATTCGCACTTAGTTATGATGAATTCATGCAAGTTCTAGCATTCTTTGCATAGCATTTTTCGACACCCTATGCATTATGTTTAAAATTTTGACGTCAACATATATGTCCTCGAACAAGTTTTCAGAACTTTTCAAAGCGAATTTTTCTCATAGATGCTCATTGAAAGAGATGATTTAGGCATTCTTTGTTTAAACCAACAAGCCAATAAAAAGCCTACCCTTTATCGTTATCCCTTGTTTAACCCCTTTGAGCCTAAATCATGGTAGCTAATTTTTCTTTCTTTACCCACATTTACCCACCTTTAACCCTTTGAAGCCTTATAGCTACCATTCTTTTTTTTTCATTATCCATATCCTATTTTTCAAAGTTCCTTAAGAGATTTTTGTTCTATATTTTTATCAAGATTCTTTCTATGATAAGTGCAATTGTACCATATCTTTTCACATCCAAGAAGATCTATGCATTGAAGATGTTTGCACTTTCAATTGTTTCAAGTATGTTATGGAATTCAAGCGATGAAAAAGAAAGAAAAAAAAAATCGACAAAGTCGATTCAAAAGAAAAAGAAAAGAAAAAAATCAGAAAAATCCAAAAAAAGATGAGAAATTGCGCAATCAATGGTTCCTGAAACAAGTTAAATTTTTTTATGATGATCACATGATGGATATTACTTCAAGACTTGCACTTTGAGAATTCTTTTCAATCTCTTGATAATGCATATTGCAATCTTTTCTTAAGCGAATTTTTTGAACTTTGATTTCCTATATACCTTTTCTTTGATCAACCTTTACCCAAGACCCCATTACAACCCTTTGTAAACTCCTATTGATCTTTTGAGAGTGTTTATTCATAATAGTGGAGTTAAGTTCTGGAATTTGCCTATGGAACTAGTTTTTCAAATTTTCATGACGTCAATTCATTCTTGCATGCATATGGGAAATCGATCTTTGCTAAATGATTTATGTGAAAGTTTGTGCGGGTAAGTCTGACTATGGCATGGATGCTTTTTCAAGAGATTTTCTTTCTTTCTTGGCATTTGATCTTAAATGATTTTCGTAAGCTCTTGGTGATTATCTTGGATGTCTTGATATGAATTCTTTTTGATTGTGTGATTTTGTGGAGATTTTCAAAACCCTCATTTGGTTTGTTTCATTTTATTTACTTGAGGACAAGCAAAGTTTAAGTTTGAGGAGATTTGATAACATATAAATGTTAGTGTTTTTATGATGATTTTGAATGGCTTTTACTATGTATTCTTGGTCGATTATGTGTATAATCTTTATATTATCTTGTGTTTTCATGCATTATGTCAATTAGTACTTCAATTTTGCTGATTAAGTGTTTTTATCAGGAATTTATCGTTTTTATTGAAGAATGGGAGCTTTTTAGCCAAGTTTGGAAACCAGGCCCAATTTAGGAAACTTTCTGCAGTGAGCACAGCCGACTAGTTTGAAGATTTCGGCCGTTCTAGGCATCAAAATTAAGTGAGACAAATTAGAGACGAAACTAGACTCCCAGATATTTCTATGGATAAAATTGCATAATTTTTGGACGTGTCTACAAGGAGCAGTAAGTTTAATCCAGCCGAGGATGCAGATTTTTCTGTGCCGACCCAGGCCTAGTTTTTCGGTGATATCTTGAGCTACAGAAGTCCACTTGAAGAGTTCTTTTTATGGAAAGAAATAGGAGAGAATTATCTAGAACTTTATAGAAGAGCTAAATTCCCAGTTCGGACGTCTTCTAGAAGTTACGTGGCGTGATGTGTTCGGGTCAGAAAACAAGCAAAAATCCAACTTGGATAGCAAGTCAAGAATCCAATTTCCATTCAAAGTAGGAGAGCTCCACCGACTTCCAGCAGCTATAGACAGTATGAAAGGACCCCCTAAGTCGACATATTCAGGAGTCAGAAGTCAGAGGGCGAAGCTCTGCCGAATTGGTTAGTTATTAGGTCACACACACTTGTAGGGTTAGGGTTTTCACTCTTTTGGATCCTCTAGGTGGTGCCGAATTCCTTATCCAATTTCAAAGTTTATTCCCCACAACAATTCAACATTTTTTCAGCAAGATTTGAAGGTTTTAAAGTCACAGAATGACCAGTCCAATTGCAGCAGAAGTCGTCTCCAGAGGAGCACAAGTCGACGCCATCATCACCAACGCAATCGGCTACGCGACTTCACTACTCTCTCTTTTATTCAATTTTCTTTCTGTTTAATTGTTTACTTGATGAATTCTTGTGAGATTTTGATGATTTGCTATTTTATTGTGATGAACTATGTAGCCAATTACTTCTATGATTTTACTATATATGAATTGATGTTTATTCAGTTGATTGTGTTGATTGTTCAATCTATGTGTGCCGAATTTATTATCTATTTTGGATTGATTCTTATTGATTGCAACATGCGAGAGCTACGTAATTTGTATGATGATACCTAGAAGAACATAGATTGATTGATTCTAAAATATGCGAGAGCTGATAGTTTCTTAGGGTTTGATTGATTATTTTGTGCTTAATGAGTTTAGTATTGATGCTAGGCTATGCGAGAGCTAGGTAGTAATCTTTGCTGAATATTTAATTCAACATGCGAGAGCTGAGGATTAAGACATTAGAAACAATTGCCCACAATCACACATCAATAGGAGATATCGATTCCATGCATAATAAACCTAGATAGCAATTGTGTGGACCCCGATTTCCTAGATTGCTTTAGATATTGATAGAACCACACTTTAGATTAAGTCTACGATTTTATTTTTTTTTTCTTCTAGACTAGTCGACATCACCCTACACCATCTTTTATTTGATTTGCCTAGATAACCGTAAGTTGTGACATTAGGTAGTACTTATTTCCCTTGTTCCGTGGATCGACCATGGTTAGACTACTACACTACATAGTACACTGTGCGCTTGTAGTTAACAATCGTTGCGTTTGCTCGTGAGTTATTTGCGTGTCGTGTTGTGAATTGATCAAGAATTATAAATTTCAAAAAGTCACGCGTAAATAAAACGCATCAAGATGCCTTCATCATATTTTGCGTCGAATTTGCCCAAATTGTCTTTCCCATTATTATGAACAAAACATTTGCACCCAAAGACTCGAAAATGGACAATGTTAGGCTTTCTTCCCTTGTATAATTCATAAGGCATCTTCAAGAGTATTGGCCTAATGATTGCTCGGTTTAACACACAGCAAGCCGTACTCACTGCTTCAGCCCAGAAATACTTGGGAATTTTTGCCTCATTGAGCGTTGTTCTTACCATTTCCTCAAGACACTGATTCTTGCGTTCTACAACGCCATTTTGTTGTGGTGTCCGAGGGGCTGAGAAATTATGCTCAATGCCATGTTTATCACAAAAGATTAAAAATTGATTGTTTTCAAATTCACCTCCATGATCACTTCTATTGCAAGCAATTGAACAATCTTTTTCTGTGACACCCCGGGGTCTATGGGGCCGGGAAGTGTACGCCGGTGCCGGAATGAGCATTTATAAGGAGCGGCTTCTAGCAGGCTTTAGACGGAGGGGCACATGAATGAACCGAATCCACACCGAAATAGGAGAGATCCTGAGACTGTGTAGGGATGGGGCTGCACAGTTGGAGCGATTTCGTAATTATACGGGTATGGGACTGTATAATTAAGAATAGCTCAAATGAAGTGATTTCGAGGTTGTATAGGTATGGGACTGTACAATTGAGAATAGCTTAAACGGTTTGATGGGTACTAACTATATCAACAAGGTGCACCTACCTTTTCGGTGCTCATTCTAGAAAAACTCCAAAGTTAAAACGTGCTTGACTTGGAGCATTTCTAGGATGGGTGACCTCCTGGGAAGTTTTCCCTGGAAACATGCGAGTGAGGACAAAGCATGTTGGAAAGGTTCCGTGTTGGTTTGTTGTGACAGTCGACAAGCCGGGACGTTTCAGTTGGTAGCGGAGCAGGCTGTAGATCCTTTGGGATGTTTGGATACGTTTTTGTGCTCTTATGTGCATGAGTCTGCTTCTTTTTGAGTCATTTGTTGCATTTGTCATATGCATTCATAGAGTGAGTCGTAGTATGGATTCGGTGGAGGACACGCACCTGTTGAGGGTCAGAGCGACCCTATATTGTCGTTGAAACGACATGCTTAACTTTACAGCTTAGGCTGTAGCAAGGTTTACATTTTGTGGAATATCCACTGTTTTGTCAGAGTCGGTGTAGACTCTTGACTCTCTGCTTATGCTTCTTGTCTGTGTGGAACTGGCCAATACAAGTAAGAACCATCGAGTTGCTTTTGGATGTTACATCTGTCGAGAGATGGTATGATATGATGCTTGTGAATATGATTATGGTAATCTCGATGATCATGTTATTTGTGATCTGATTTGTTGAGCTCAAGGATTTGAATTATCTGTGAATTATAATTACAGATTTAATCTTGTTCGGAGTTTGAGATGACAGTTTCTTAAATTAATTTGAGGTTGACCCATTGGCATATTTGGGGAAATGTCTTTCTATGATACTTGAGGTATTTAACTTAGTTGAGATTTGAGATATTGATGGTGTTTGTAATTAAACAGTTTTGATCATGAATTGTTGATGAAGTTATCGCTTATTTGTGGGTTGAGGATGTTGATAGTGTGTCATATGGAGGTTTGACTTTTAACGGTGATTTAATTGAGGTTTTGATTATACTACTCTTGAGGTTTAGGCTCACTCATCTCTTGTGGATGTTGATAATGTTCGAGTCATAAGGCTAGATTTGTGAGCTTGTCTTGGGCGATGTGAGTTAAATGTGTGGAGTATGATAGGGTAAGTGTTGGAATGAACTGTAATGTTTGGGTTCTTTATCAAAAGCATTGTGATGATCATGGTGATTATAGTTTGAGAGATAGAATCGTGAGCATGAGTTATGAAAGAATGTTTGGGTCTTGAGGAGTCTAAGTTTTGGAATTATAATTATGATATTTCGGTGAAGGTTTGTTTCTGGTGCCTAAGTTATGATCTGGGATTTATGTATATCCGATTTTTGGTTGAATTGGTGTGTGATAGAGAAAATACAATGAGGTTCAGATCATGAAATTTATTATGGATTTTTGGTTTTGATGTATTCACATTGGGAGTGATGATCTTGTTACGTAGGTAACAATTTGACATTCTGTTATTAATCTGGTTTTTTGTGTTGGTGGTCGGGTCTGGTGGTTCTGTCGTCCTGTTGCGTTGTTGTTCTTGATAGAGGCGTGTCGATGGCGGGTCATGTAGCTGGTTCTCAGGATGTGGTTTCAGGGCAAGTTGTGAGACTTGGGTTTCGTGTTTGACTCCGTAATGATGAATTCGGTTTTTTTTTTTTTATTTCCTGTAAGGACCCGATATCTCGATTGTTGCTTAGTTTGTTCGGGATGCTTGGTGATTGTTATTTGGTTAATACTTGTGATATGAATTAATGTGGGCTGCGAGATTGCTAGCTTTTAAACTATAAAATTGACTTGTATTTGGGAGTTCTTGAGTATAAACGGTCGTTGGGAATTTTAATTGATAGTTGAGCATCATGAGGTATTTTGGACAGTAAGTAGCATGACAGATTAGCATTTGAGGAGCATTGAATATTTAAATCAGTTCATTTGCTTTTACTGCTCATGAATCAATTACTTTGATAATAAAACATGTCCATCTTGTGTTGCATCGTTGGTGTGGCTGAACATGTGGTTGCCACTTATGGCCGACTAGAACATTAAAAACCTTGGTGGACAACATTACCTTTGTGCGTATTTGTACCAAGTCCATAAGAGTGCGTCTCACATGGGTTTACTTTGTTTTGAAATTCATTTCCATCGAATCATCATATGTAGGTACACTACTGTTTATACTAAATATTTACATTTACTAGTCACTAATTTACGATAAGTGTGAGATGGAAGTAATAATGGCTTTTGACGTGTTTCAATGCAAGATTAATAACCCAAAAGAATTGTTTTCCAGTCTAATAGATTTGTCTTGAGGATTGGCACCATAAAACTTTGTTTTCTATGCTTTTGGTTTCTAAATGGATTGTCCAGTTTTAAATGAGTTTCTAGATTTCAACATCGTCTGCTTATAAAATTGATTATTTTGAGTTGAAGTCAGATTGGACATAGTTTTAGGTTCGGTAGCTATAAGCTGAACCTTAAATGCTAATATGGACTTCATAAGAATCGGGCTACAAAACCAACGGTATAACGGGGTTTAAAGGTGGGTTTATTATGGTGGGCTTTATGCCCTGTTGTAAAATTGGATTTGATTTAGGCTTAGACTCGGATCTCTTAGTAATGGGCTTAGTGTACGATTTAAGTTCAAGAACATATCATTAGCATGATCATTCATTTGTCGTGAGTAAGCAGCTTATGTGATGTGTAAATTCGTAGGATGTTATGACTATAGGATATGTCAGGCAGAGCAAGGCTTCAATTTCTATGGTAATTATTGAGGCTTAGGTGAGGACATATAAACCCTTGTATGCTTTACTGCCTACAATACTCGGTTAATTATACAAAGTGTTAGTATTTGTTTGGCATTGAATGTTGTATGCGTGTATGCCTGTTGTGTTGATGTTGCTATTTACATAGTGTGTTATGTTGATGAAACCTATGATGTGGTGTGCCTGATTATGTGGCTTGTTGTCCGATGTGATATATTGTTCCTGTCGAGCATGACTTGTTTTGTTATGTTAAATAACTTGAGATATAGATTCGTGGTTTGTGTGGTGATTTGTGGGCCGGAGGCCAGGACTTGAGAACAAAATGTTAAATCCACACAACCCTGGATAAACAGAACGTATGGCACACATAACTCGTTAAGTATAGCTGAGAATAATGTAAAGTAAAAATATTCTACCGTGGGGCTGTTGACCGGTTGGTTCGAGCGGGAAGTGACACCCCTCGGGATTGCATGCGGGATAGCACGGTATATGCGGTTTAGCATATGGGTCTATGATGACCGGTTCTACCTCCCTCTTTCTATCCCCCCTTTCTACCTCCCTCTTTCTCTCTGTCTGTCTCTCTCTATCTCAGTGATGGTGTTGGGTTTTTACCCAGATTATAGTGGGCTTATGCCCTGGTTTTCTCACGAGACGGAACCGAGCTCGACACACACAGTAGAGGGCCCTAATAAAATCTTAAACCCTAATAATGATAAAGTATAACCATAATAAGATGATTAAAGACAAGTGTTCGTTGTAGTCTGATGATGAGTTTTTGTTATGCATTGTGACTTATTTGAGCACGGTGATTGCTACTGCCTGATGCCGGTATTTGTGGTTGATTTGTATTAGTATACTTTGGTTTATTTGTTTGTGGTGACACAGTGGTTGGTCTCACCCCCTCATAGTCTTTTTCAGGTTAACTGCTCATTGAGCACTGGTGCATATTAGCAGGTGGCGACGTCATGCTCTCCACGGGTCGGATCCATAGGGTTCATTGCATGCATGTTGCTATGTATTTTTTGTCTTCCGCTGCGTACTTGATTCCATTGTATTATTTTTTATATGATTAAATGTTGATCATGTTGTTGATATCGTATCTCGGGTAGAAGGGCATTTTGGTCGCTTCTCATGTTGTATATAATTTAATGGGTTATTTGGGATACGGGTGTTTAGGTGATGATTTTCGTGTCCCGGGAATGATAAGGGCAATTTAGTCTTTTTATAATTAATTTCTAATTTATATTAATAAATTGGGTCACGGGAGTTTCAGTTGGTAGCGGAGCTCCATGACTCCTCTAGTACGGTGTAAGGTTCGGGGACAAACCTAGCGGAAGCTGGTGGGCCTGTGACACCCCGGGGTCTATGAGGCCGGGAATTGTACACCGGTGCCGGAATGAGCATGGATAAGGAGCGGCTTCCAGCAGGCTTTAGACGGAGGGGCACATGAATGAAATACTCCAAAGTTAAAACGTGCTTGACTTGGAGCAATTCTAGGATGGGTGACCTCCTGGGAAGTTTTCCCTGGAAACATGCGAGTGAGGACAAAGCATGTTGGAAAGGTCCCGTGTTGGTCTGTAGTGACAGTCGACAAGCCGGGACGTTACACTAAGCTTCCATCAACCCATTGTCACTAGAATAGATGTCCGCTTAGAGGTGAAGTTTAGTGTCGATGCTAGGTACCCACAGTCTCTCCCTATCTTCTTTCGAACGGCTAGGGAGTGAAGGCTGACTATTGCAGGTCTAGCACACTTGGCTTCTCCTTTCGGTTGTTCACCAAGCTGCTACTTGATTAAAAATAGGCTTCTCAGTAGTCAATCAAGAATCAGATTAAAAATGGTGTTATCTTCTCGACTTTGATGCAACAGGCTGAGCCTGTGTTGAGCCTGTCGACAACACAATTCGATTATAAGATCAGTTCTTGCAGGCGCTCTCAACCTATACCGAACGGACTTGTTTTCACTCACAGGTTCCTTGCAAGATGCTCACTCATCCTATTGCTTTCGCATCGGTCAAACCAAGTGGATTAAGATTTGGTGTTAAGGCTAATTCCTTAATTAGTTCCTAACTTCTGTTAAAACTAAGAACTTAGGGTTGGTTGTTGTTGTTCCAGCAACTATGGTTTCTCCCATCGATCCTTCACCTAGCTACCTATAATCATGCATGGGTTTGATCGAGACTCAGACATGGAGCAAGTTTGCAACAACTAAGACAAGAAATCGGGTTAAGAACATAAGATGAGTAATTTTTTACTATAAAAACAGAGACATACTTCACCCCTTCAACCTAAGAGGGGTTGTTTAATTCATAATCTAAATTACAAAATCAATAGGGATAAAGGTTGGCATAAGGATTGGAACAAATCTGGAGGTTAGGGACAACACAATTTCTGCCCGGAAAAGATTGCAGAATCGTGTTTCCCCTTGAACCTTTTGTCCCAAAACTTCTGCAATTTATGGTATTAATCGATGGGTTGTTCGATGCCAGTTCTTTCTTCCTTCTTCCTATTTATAGGCGCAAATTCTCTTCTTCTCTCTTCTCCCACTTGCTGGAAGGTATGGGAGTTGGGCAAGTCGTATTTCAGTTGCCCATCACGTTCCTCGGGGTTAGGCGCCGTGGGAAGTGCGCCGATAGGCTGAATCCTTCAGATCTATAGGTTTTTGAAGACTTTTTGTGCAGAATAATAGTTCTTTATTTGCAATATTCTTAGGGTGAAATGATTATTGCCTCTTTCCCATGCCAAAAGTCGTCCGAAACGCTCAGGTTATGATTGTGGGGTTGAAAGTTCTGCAAGTGGCTGAATTTTATATTTTTCTTCGCTTTTTTGGTTATCTGCAGATTCCACAGGCTGAGCCTGTGGTGGGCCTGTGGTCAATCCATCTTCATTCTTCCATGTAATTGATTCCAGCTTCTCTTGCTATTGGTGTGGTGGTGTGGAGGCTTCGAGTATCAGGGCAAGGGTAGTGAAATCCAGTGGATAACTTGTGATTGGAGAGGGATTCGTGGCCTTTTACTGATTCTATAATGAACAACAGGCTTGAAACAGGCTCAGGCTGTGGCAGAGGCTGTTTCTTCGAAATCTCTAGTAAAATCTCCAAAATCCTTCAAAATACACCTAGTATCACTAATCATACAATAACGGATGGAATTTAAAGAAATATGATGAAATAATACAAAGCAAGGCATATAATCATGATAAATTGAGAGCAAATATATCTAAAATTATGCCTAAAACTATGCACATTTCATGTGCATCAGTAAGCTGGACAAAGAAGAGTATCATCATGAGTTGATAAGATGAAACATAGAAGAATTCATTTAATCATTAGAAGCTACAAGAAGAAAAGTGACGGTAGAGAAAACTGCAAGAAGAAATTTAAAACCATGTTCGTTTGAGATAAATCAATGTTTAGAGAGCAATTTTTCTTGTATCATGACTCAAAAACCATATTCATTCATCACTTACCCTGTAAGGGAGCATAGGAAAATCTGGAACAGCAAAGGCAGGGTAATCTTGGGTCTAGTCTTCCTGCATAATTGCAGAGGAAATATTTAGTGTAAACACCCCAAATTTGACCTACTAATAATTTGTCAAATTGAATTATAAATTTGTTTTTGTCTGTGTATTAATGAGAAGATTTGATCCTAGGATGAAATGTGTTTATAATTTAATTTGATGAGTTATTTATTTTTTATTATTTTTGGGATTTTTTTTGCATTTAATTTGGGATTATTGAGATGATTTAATTCTAAGTTTGAGTATACTTAAATTTTAAATTTAATAATAATATGGGTGTTTTTTTTGGGCTTTATCTTTCGACCATTTTGAGATGCTTTTGGATTTAAAATAAATTAGGAGTCTGGACCAATGGAACATGGACCCTCCAGCAATGTTAGCCCATAAAAAAACGTTGAAGGCCTTTTAGTCTAAATTTTCGTCTAGAATTCAGATTAAAATATTTCTTTATTTTTGTTTATTATTTGAGGTATTTAGAGTCGAGTGGGGAGAAAGTAAGAAAAAATAGGAAAATGGTGGGGGTAAGCTACAAGTTAGGAGGTTTTTCTGCAGTTTAAAACAGGCAAAATTCGAATTAGGAAGGGCGTGGGAATCAAGTTGGACCGGAATAATGAGGATCAAAACCGGAAAGGAAAGACCCGTTTTGGAAACAAGTGCCGATGGACATGGCGACATGACAGCCAGCATCTGGCGAGCATCTAGGGATGACTGCTAGCGCCTGGTGGTCATCGCGACATGACCGCCGGCGCCTGGCGGACATCGCTCCCAGTTTTGGCAGTTTTTCGGATTTTTCCTGTTCTCTTGATTCTAGGTATCTACCGTTGGATCTAGGGGTTCAACCTCAATCCTTAGATCAATATCACATCATGTCCAGACCCCCTGAACACTATAAATAGAACCCCCTTTCACCCTCATTTACACATAATTTCTCTCCCCCCTCTATACACATATAAGCTAGGCGCTTGGAATAATTCTCTAGTTCCAAGCTTAGGAATCCTTCTAAGGATTGAATTTCTGGAGGAATATTGTGGAGAGGAATAGTAGCAAGGCAGCAGAAAGAGGAAAGCATGAGAAGGAGAAGAAGGAGGAAGATTAAAGCAAACTTGTGGAGAGAGAGAGAGAGAGAGAGGGGGGGGGGGGGATGGAAGAAGGAACCCGAGTAGAGAATTCCTGTGTAGGCAGCCTTGGAAACATCATCATATCTGGAGCTGTAGTTGTTGGATTGCTGCATTCTTGGAGTCCCTGGAAAGCTAAGAAGCAGCTCTACAAGTTTTCTGTTGACACCAGATACCAGTTCGGCCTCCTTCTACCTCGAAGTAACCGGTGATGCTCTGTCAAAATTCTGGTTAGGAGTGGTAAGCAAGTAGGAGCAAGAGGAGGGATTCAAGAGGTAACTCATTCTAATTCTCTTGAATAGAAAGAAAAGAAGGAGGAAGACCTAATGGAGGTACGGTATCCTAAAAAAATCCAACCTATTACACTTAGCTTTTTCAAGGCTCAAGCTACAACCTTTACAAGAGCTTTCCAAGGCTCACTCTCTAACCTATGCCCAAAGCATTTTTGAAGGCTCAAGCTTTAAACCTATACAAGAGTTTTCTAAGGCTCACTCTCTAACCTATACCCAAAGCTTTTCCAAAGGCACAAGCTTCAAACCTATACAACCCTTTAAGTAACAATCTACCCAATCTCACTTAAGAATGGATTTTCCAATCACATAAAGAGTGACTCACTCTTTGTTTACAAGATAAGCTCAAAGATATCACAAAGGTTTTAAGCCCAGTGATGAAAGCAAGAACTAAATTCCCTCAAAATATAAGTATTCAATAATCTAGGCTCAATGATCTCTCAAAAGTTTTGTGCATAAAGCAAGCTCAATAAGAAGGTTTCATATATTTGTAATCTCTTGCTCTAGATCTGAAATGAGGGAAGAAAGTCTATTTGTAGGTCCCATGACAAGTGGGTGAACGATGACAGAGAATAGTCTGAGATGGGCTTGTTGCTGGAAAATTTGGGTAGGAGGCAGTTACCCAAATTTGGCTCCTGGCACTTTTGTGCTTTAGACCAAAAAGTACCAACTCGATTTTGTGGCTTCTATAAACCCTCTTAACTTGTCTTATTGTGGTAATAGTCCAAAAAAGCGTCAATAAAATCCCCCTTTGATGATTCCTCAAGCTCTTTGATTGGTGGATTAGAAACCCCTCACATTTAAAAGGACCATTCTCTTGGTTCCACACGAGAGAAACAGAGGACAAAATAACAGCTACTTTTCTTTTGATAATATTCAACCATCTTTGATTAACTCTCTCAAGTGTCACTCCTTGAATATGTTAGTCACCGGGCATGCAAAATTGACAATCAAAACGCAGCGGAAAGACCCGGTACTCATGGAGGATCCAAGTGAAGCTAACTAAACCGAATAACAATTTTTCGTACCTTGCTTGGTTGAGGTCTTTCACCCAACTGTAGTGTAGAATCAGCAAGAACCCGACAAGAAATTCGGCTCCTCTATGGTATCCACACGAACCGTTGATGACTGCTAGCAACCATCTTACGATCACTAACCCGAGCACTCCCGAACCCCAGTGCTAGCTGCAGAATTTTCGAGAGCAAGAAACTAGTGTTTATATGTGCTTCTTTCTTTCTCAAAGAATGAAGTGTGTAATCTAAATTGTGTGT
The DNA here is from genome assembly GCA_028386065.3 of Turnera subulata. Lineage (NCBI taxonomy): Eukaryota > Viridiplantae > Streptophyta > Magnoliopsida > Malpighiales > Passifloraceae > Turnera > Turnera subulata. The sequence goes on along the minus strand of JAKUCV010004051.1, from coordinate 154,276 downwards.
GAATGTTGTGTGTATTGATAATCTGATTATCAAGCCCTATTTATACACACAATTAATGCATAGATTAATGAGACAATGGCCAACATCATCATGCATTAACCATCATGATTATACTTTAAGCCTAATCATATCTCCACTTTGTCTTAATGCTCCACTAAGCATTAATGGGAATACACATCATGTGGCATTAATTTTGGTTCAATAATTCTGATAATTAGTGAACCAAATCAGCCCAAAACGACATGGTCAAACCAAGGTTCAACTATGGTCCACCCACCTGGTTGAACCATTGTCCAACCATGGTTCCACCACCAGCTCGAATCAACAGTTCTAAATGTGTGACCCTGTAGGCACTTGTAACGTTTGGCAATAATTGTAAAATCTCTTTTTACAATTATAAACAATGAGCGGTGTCTAGCAACACATCATTGCTACCCAAACGACAAGATCAGTACTGATTCGTTATGCCTCGGAAACATGTCATCGTCCTTTCGTCCCATTATCAAGATTAAACACGAGACATGGAAAACGTCAATCTCGTATATGTTTAATCTTAGTTTCTTGATCCCCGAGTTAACTGTGTAAAACTGGATACTCATGATATCACCATATCACATAATCCGAGCGTGGCCACGCATTTAGCAGTTCAACAATATCAAGAGGCCCATCTGATAAAATACCCGTTATATGGGTAGGACGAATCCCATCTTGATCGATCAAAACCCACTACACATTACGTCATATACCCAATGATTACCCTTACGTCTACTCAGTTACGAGTGACTAGGAATAATATCAAAGTATACGACTCATATGTTGGGAACTTTGATGATCTCAGGTCTAAGGACAATATATATAAGAACCACTAATGACAATCATATAACGTTCCATGTAGGATTCTTACGTGGGTCGGTCCAGTCCACAAGTTCTCTAACTTGTACCCGTATGTAGAATTCATATCTCATATAATTCTCAAAAATACGCTAGTCTTAATTTATTATTACAACCCATCCATAATAATAATCGACTAGGGACATTTAAGAATATATAATATTCTAGGGTTATAAATATGTGCAAGTGTTTATCTCATAAACATATTTATTGGAATAACCTTAATGTATATATACATGACTACATACGACCATCCATTGATTGGCTTTTGGGCACATTACTAACAATCACCCACTTGCACTAAAGCCAATCATCCATGTATCTAATACCAATGGATGTAGCATAACCATCATGCTTCCGCTGTGTGAGAGGCTCATTCAAAGGATATGCTACATAGTTCTTAGAAGGAACTTTGTACAGCCCCAATTGTAGAGTCGACAACTGTTTCTTGCTTGGAACTCTTCCAGCAAATAGCACCAACTCCAAGACAAAACACATAACCTGTCTGCGTTCTAAAGTCATCCCTATCGGTTTGGAAGCTAGCATCTGTGTAACCCTTACAATAAGCTCACCAACGCTTCCGTAGACAAGGAATGCATCCTTAGTCCTTCTCAAGTACTTAAGGATGTTCTTAACCGCTGTCCAGTGACTTTCACCGGGATCAGATTGGTATCTGCTTGTGACACTTAATGCATATGCGACATCCGGTTGAGTACATAGCATGGCATACGTGATAGATCCTACTGCTGATGCATAAGGATTCTTACTCATCCACTCTCTCTTCTTAGATGTTCTAGGACATTGATTCTTTGAGAGAGATACGCCATGTGACATGGGCAAGAAACCTTTCTTGGAATCTTGCATGCTAAACTCCTAGAAGCTTGCTTTAATCCATAAATGGATCTTTGCAACTTGCAACCTTGTTAGCATTTTCTGGAGTGACAAAACATTCAGGTTGTGTCATGTACACATCCTCTAAAAGATTTCCATTAAGGAAAGCGGTTTTGACATCCATTTGCCATATCTCATAATCATGGTATGCTGCTATAGCCAATAGAATCCGAATGGATTTAACCATGGCAACTGGTGAGAAAGTTTCATCACAGTCGATACCATGAACCTGCTTGAAACCTTTCGCAACCAATCGCCCTTTAAAGGTAATCACATTACCATCCTTGTCGGTCTTTTTCTTAAAGACCCACTTGCACCCAATAGGTTTTACCCCTTCAGGTGGATCAACCACGGTCCATACCTTGTTTTCATACATGGATTCCATCTTCGAATTCATGGCTTCTAGCCACTTCTTAGAGTCTGGACCCGTAATGTGGTGTGTGTATGGAAATAAAGTACCGTTGAAATTAAAGGAAAGAGAGAGAGAGAGAGCATTAATTGAAGTGGTGAGTTTCACATCACACAAGCACATAAATGAACTTGCCTTTAAACAACCATTTATGGGCCATGGTTTACTAAACAACCCAATAGATATAACAAGCCCAAACATGTTTATAAAGCTTTGAGTTTTTTAAACAAACCCAATATATAAAATAAGCCCATACAAGAATAATTAGAGAACAAAAAGGTTTTTAACATTTCACTTTGACTTTCCACAAATGTTTTGACTAATCAAAATAATAATTAACCCCATAATAAAAATATAAGGGATAACAAATTCTACTAAAATAAATTTTTATTATGCTTTAACCCAAGACCAAATCATCTCATTAACCTAAGGTTCAAGCATGTTTGAAATTCAATTTAAAAGAACATCCATGGGTCAAATTTGGGTATTCACAGGTAGCATGCCCCGAAGAACTGAACAATCAAACCACGGGATAGCAAGCCCAATAAATCGAACAAATGGGGATGCACGCCCTAGAGAGATCGACTCAGACAAATGGGGAAACAAAATACGTACAAATGGGGCAGTATGTCCCCAAAAACACGTCACATAATGGGGTAACATGTCCCAAAAAACACTTCACATAATGGGATAACATGCCCCAACACACTTGTCTCAAAATATGGGGTAGCATGCCCCGAAAAAAAAATCATATAAGTGGGGTAGCATGCCCCAGAAAATTTAATTCAAAACAGCGGGGTAGCATGCCCCGGAATTAGTCCACACAAACGGGATAGCATGCCCCGGGGAAAAGTAGACCGAATAATTGGGGTAGCATCCCCCAGAAAAAATCAACCAAATCCCGGGGTAGCATGCCCTAAATCCCAAATCAAACAAATGGGGTAGCATGCCCCGGAAAAGTCAAACAAATTGGGCCTGCCGTGCTCCTCTGGCCAATAACTATAGGATATCCATGTCTATAGAAGATGGTGAATTTCTAGTGTTATTGCCATCAAAAACATATTTTCGACCAAATCTACCTTATTTAAGGAATCCATATCATATGTCTAAGTGATGTATGAGTATGTCTAAATTTGTTGTCTTTTCAATGCATGAGGATGCCTCTAGTTTCTACATGCAAGCGCTATGACATGTTTGCTCTCTCTCTCTCTTTCTTCTTCAGTTCTCTTCTCTCTTCTTCTTTCTTTCTTACTTTCTCCTTTTCCTCTTCCCTCTATTTTCGTCTCGCTTTTCTTCTCTTCTTCCACTCCCTTCCCTCTTTTCTCTCATCTCATCTCTCTCTCGATTTTCTTCTCTCACTCTACCTTTCCCATTCTCTTCTTTTATTCCTTTTTTCTCTTTATGCAAATTTACATGATGCAAGTGCTTATTAGTTCTACATGATGCTTGTCATTTTCTTCTTTTTTTTTTTCTTTTCTTTTGAATGCAAGCGCTCTCTTCATGGTGTGCAAAATGCCCCTAACATGACTTATGAACATTGAAAATTCTTTGAGCCAAGGCGGTAATCAATCTATTTCAAACGAAGGCGAGTTATCCCATCCAAAAATAAATAGTTTCAAAGAGAAGGATTCCCAACAACTATGAACTCATTCACTTCTAATCCTGACTAGGACCCCAAACGTGAGCATTTCTTGTTGAAAGGTTTGTCGGGAATCGTCTGATCAAGCAAAGCAAATGGATGAGTGAGGATACCTTTTAAAAATGGGTGGAGGCGATATGCCCGAAATGGTCGTGCATGGCCGACTGAGCAATTTATATTTAATGAGCAGCCTTCATATCGAGGAGCAACATGATCTAGTGTGCAGGTATGTCTTTGTCATTGACTACTATTTCTCTTTTCCTTCAGCCTTAACTTTTGCCTAGGCCTCCCATTTGGATTTTCAACCTAGCAGGCATCTTTCCTTTTTTTTTTTCTCTCTTTTCTTTTTTTTTGGGAATAGTAACCATGAGTACGACAGGTTGAAAGTTGGTTCCGTTTGAGCAAGGCGCAATTGGGATATCATTAGAGCAAAGTTATTATCAGTTGAGTCCATTAGACCACTCAATGACTGAAACCAAAAAAAAATCAACCGACCACCAAGCCATCCACTAAGGGGAGCAAGGCAACCATCAACCGAAAAGCCATTTGATGTCCAAATCCAAAGAGGCCTACCCGACCGTCAATCTGTTCTACTGAGAATCCACTCGTCTTAGTGCATCACATAACCAAACGGATCAAGGAATAATCTATACCTTCCGAGGAGAATGGTGATGCTTAGCGTTTGAATACCCTCATGGTATATCCATCATAAACTCCAATCTTGTCCATTGAATCAACCTAAGAACCAATAAGATCGGGCCCGTTGCTGGGGTTACTTACATACTCGTGAATTTGGCTTGTGAAACTTTTAGTGTAAAGCGTTTGACAGTGTTTTGTGGAAGGGTTTAAAAATGGCAGGTGCTTTTGAGATGAACACTTGTCCTTTTTCTAGGGCTTGTTTGGATGTTTATCTCGCCAATCGAGTCCGGCTAACTGAATTGACAATTGAAGGTCACTCCCTTGATTTGCTATTTTCCTCTTCCATTTTTCCTAATTTTTCTCTTCTCTTTTATTTTCTTTTTATTTTCTCTTTTTCTCTCTTCTTTTGAAGGAGGTGACCTTGGAGTTGGCGATGATGTCGGATTTATGAGACTAATATTCAGGATGGGTGCATTGGATGGGGTGGTAAAGCTCATAGATTGATCTGATGGTTTGGACAAGTATTCGGAAGGGTTGGGTGCGAATTATATTCACGGGATCAGATCTCCGTGGTTTGTTTGAAAGGTTCCCGGGCTGGGTCGATGAAATTTCATGACGTTTATTAAATTTAACACATATGCACACATAAATGAGGGAATGATTATTCCATTATTCTGGAAATAGATTACACTTATTTAGGCAATCGCAAATTCAAAATTCTCCCCTATTACAACATCCATCGATAACCTAACTAAACATGTCGACCATCAACTCGGAGTAGATTCTTCTACTAGGCATTTTTATCAGTGCAGACCAGTCTCTTGCAGTTGAATTTTGATGCATCCGTTTATTCCTATGTATCCCAGGTAGGAACAATAACCCTTTGTCAATCAGTATTTTGACAGCGATGCGAAATTCCAGCCATGTGCCTATTGTATGTCCCTTGCATTGATGATAATCACAATAATTCCTCCGACCTCTTGACGGAAAGGGAGATTCAGAGGGTACTTGTGGATCTACCGGTCTTAGCAACTCTTCATTTATGCACAATTGCAACAATTTCTTAGCTGGCAAAGGCAATGGACCGAGCTTCTTCAGCAACTTCGAAGGTTCTTTTCGCAATCGTTTGGATTTGAATGGCGGTGGAATGATATCTCTTACCGGCGTGTTTTTGAAGGGCCACTTTATGATAACATCTGTAGCTAATTCACTCGATTCCTTCTACTTATCCATTCCCTCTAGGGGGTCTTGTAACTTGACAGCGATGCAAAATTCCAGGCATGTGCCTATTGTATGTCCCTTGCATTGACGATAATCACAATAATTCCTTCGACCTCCTGACGGAAAGGGATATTTAGAGGGTTCTTGTGGATCTACCGGTCTTAGCAACTCTTCATTTATGCACAATTGCAGCAATTTCTTAGCTGGCAAAGGCAATGGACCGAGCTTCTTCAGCAACTTCGAAGGTTCTTTTCGCAATCGTTTGGATTTGAATGGCGGTGGAATGATATCTCTTACCGGCGTTTTTTTGAAGGGCTACTTTATGATAACATCTGTAGCTAATTCGCTTGATTCCTTCTATTATCCATTCCCTCTAGGGGGTTTTGTAACTTGATAGCGATGCAAAATTCCAGGCTTATGCCTATTGTATGTCCCTTGCATTGATGATAATCACAATAATTCCTCAGACCTTTTTATGGAAAGGGATATTCAGAGGGTTCTTGTGGATCTACCGGTCTTAGCAACTCTTCATTTATGCACAACTGCAGCAATTTGTTAGCTGGGAAAGGCAATGGACCGAGTTTCTTCATCAACTTCGAAGGTTCTTTTCGTAATCGTTTGGATTTGAATGGCGGTGGAATGATATCTCTTACCGGCGTGTTTTTGAAGGGCCACTTTATGATAACATCTGTAGCTAATTCACTTGATTCCTTCGATTTAGCCATTCCCTCTAGGGGGTCTTGTAACTTCTGTGTCCCCTCCAGATAATTAGATTCCTTAGAGCACTCACTTCTAAGGCACTGCTTCTTAAGGTCTAGCCTCGTCTCATCTTCTAAAGGGCTCTTCTTCCTTTTCATGCTCTTGCTTTGCTATGCATTTTGTTCAGGTGGTGTTGTGGTCTTACTGTCAAGATTTAAAGGGATTGGTGTCGGTTACATACTATCCTTTAGTGCCCCGTCCGTGATCACCTTTTCTCCTTTCTCGAACGGAGGTGACTTCCCCTCCATTACCGTGCTTCTCTAGTGTACTCAATATTAGGCGTTTTAGCATCTCATCTCTCTTGGTCCTCAAGCATGGCCATCTTCCTCCTCAAGTTTTCAATCCTCTCGTCTAACTTCAGCTCTCGTTGTTTGTTTTTTTCAAGATATAGGAGTCCTCCCTTCGTCGGTTTCTCAACACGCCTTCCATCGATGCATGACTTCATACTAACTTGCTCCTCCGGTCTAATCACAAGTTCCTTCCGATTGATGTTCTTGACTACAAATTCCACAAGTTGGCCCTTGAAGGTTGTTGACAATTCAGGATCGCCGAACCTTTTAGTGCCTTGCTTATTAGCTTCAGGTACTTGCTTATTAGCTTCAGGTACGTTTACTGTCCCACATAGTGTCTTCACCATCCCATTCCAACTGAAGTGCATGCCACCCATGGTTTCCTGAAGGTTCAATTTTCTGAAGATGTGATCCATGGTTGTGGGGAATTCCAAACATAGGCTTCGTTTTCAAATCGTTGCAGGAAAACATTATGGAATACATTCCCGAATCAATTTCCGAAAACAATTTTCTCCTCTTTTTCGAAAACAAGTTTCGCCCTTTTTCTTTGAAAACAAAAAGTCAAGAAGGTGAAAATTTTAAAACGACACATCTCAGCTCGAATTATTTTTCTCTGAAAACATGTGATGCAACGTATGAAGCTATGGATTGCTAATACAAAATAGGCTGATAACTAAGGAAACAACACCAAAAACCACCATGTATAGACTTACATCCTAGAGTGTGTTCACTAAACTCATCAATTCACACCACGCAAAACTACACACTGCGCAAAGTTGGCACGGCGGTCCCGCTAGCCGGTTACCGGGTAGGGTCAAGGTGCAGCGCCCCTTGCTAGTGCGGGGTGGGCCCGACAATAATTTTTTTTTTGGTTATTCTCTTTTTTTTTCTTTGGGGGGTTTTCGGATTTTATAAAAACAAAAGGCACTAAAATCCATAACAAAAATTACGCACGTACCACATATTGACTTAGTATGTATGAGATGCTCAGGGTATGCAGCTGGTTGGGGGCCGAAAGACCATCGTGAAGGGATAGCATGGCCTACTCACATATGACGTAGGACGTTGCGTTAGGTCGCTGGTGTATCAACCCCTATCATTGCTAAACAGCGAAAAATGGGTTCACTCTGGCCGATAACGCTGTAGGACGGTATGTACTGGACCAGAATCCCCTCACCCTCTTATGGTGGAAGCTTCACAACATAATACGTGAATGCAAGGCACGTACATGACAAACGAAAAGCATGACATAATCTCTTAAACCCTCTATGTCCCCAGCGGAGTCGCCAACAGTGAGTACCCGACCCAAAATTCATTTGGCTTACTCACCACCTTCTTCTTAAACAGCATCCACATCTTTGGAGTCGCCGTCCGAATTTCATTATAGGGCAAAATTCGGGGAAAACCTTCCTTAGGCAACCAATGACTCCTTATGCCAATCGATAAGCGAACCAAAGATGTGGACTCGGGGGTTTATCATGGATGCGAAGGGGTTAGGCACCCATCCAAGTTGGGGCGAGGTCATGTGCAATTAAAGATCAACATATGCCATGCACAACACCGTAAGAAAAAAAAAAACAAAATCGAAATACAAACTGAAATAAATAAAGATTGAGCTTGCGTTTCAAACCAGCTGAAATTGCCTACATATCCCCGATCATGGGTTCAAAGCTCACGGAGTTCTTAACATGCATCACATAAAAATCACATCATCAGCATCAACAATTCTTTACAGCAGCAATCAATCAAGAAAATTAGAACGAGTTACCTCTTGAAGCCCCCTTCTTGCTCCTACTTGCTTACCATTCCTAAGCAGAATTTTGGCAGAATTTCAACGGGCAATTTGACGTGGAAAGAGGCTGAATTGGAGTCTGGAGTCAACAGAAAAGTTGTAGGTTTACTTCTCCGCTTTCTAGGGACTCCAAGAACCCAGAACACCGACGTCTACAGCTCCATATATGGAGATTCTTCCAGGACTGCCTCCACAGGAATCCTCTACTCGGGTTTGAAGCTTTCCTCCACCGATTTGCTTTGATCCGCCTCCTTTCTCTTCTTCCCTTGCTCTCCTCTTACTACTGACTTCTTGCTACTTCTCTCCACGAAATTTCTCCAGAATTTCAATCCTTAAAAGGATTCCTATGCTTGGAATTAGAGAATTATTCCAATCACCTAAGCATATGTGTGTATAGAGGCGGAAGAGAGAAATTTTGTGTGAATGAGGCTGAATGGGGGGTCCTATTTGTAGTGTTCAGAGGGTCTGGATGTGGTGTTGAACTAAGGGTCGGGATTGAATCCCTAGATCCAACGGTAGATACCCGAAATCAACAAGAAAAATCTGGAAAACTGTCGAAACTGGGAACGATGACCGCCAGCCATGGCGGTAATGTCGTTGCGACCGCCATGTGCTGGCAGTCAAGTCTTGAAGCCCACCAGGTGCTGGCAGTCATGTCTCCATGTTCGCTGGGACTTGTTTCCATTTTCGTTCCTTCCTTTTCGGTTTTGATCCTCATTCTTCCGGTTCAACTTGATTCCCACGCCCTTTTTAATTGGTTTTTTGCCTGTTTTAAGCTCTAGAAACCCTCCCAACTTGTAGCTTACCCCGACCGATTTTCTTATTTTCTTTCCTTTCTCACCACTCCAGTCTAACTACCATAATATACCAAAAACAAATGGTATTTAACCTGGATCTTGGAAAAAAATTAGCGTTATGTGACTACAAGGCTCAGTGTTTTGATGGGCCAAAAATGCTGGAGGATGCATAATTAATTGGTTCAGGCTCCTAACTCATTTTAAACCCAAAATCATCTCAAATGGGTCTAAAATAAATAAAAAGGCCTAAAACAACTAAATACCCATATTTTCATTAAATTCAAAATAAAAATATACTTAAAATCAGAATTAAATCATCTCAATAATTCCGAGTTAAATTTACAAAAATCCCAAAAATAGTAAAATAACTATTATTTCATTAAATCACAAATACATTTTATCCTAGGATCAAATCATCTCATTAATCCATAGACAAAAATACATTTATAATCTAATGAAATGCAATATCAGTAGGTCAAATTTGGGGTGTTCACAATCGCAAGAACATAGCATAACTCATAACCCAGCGGCATCACAGTAACATCAACATCATAATAAAAATATCAACATTATGATAACAACATCAATATCACAGTAGCAACATCTACATCATAGCAACATCACAACAACAACACAACACACAACAACATAGCATAATTCAAAAAAAAAAATTGGCTCGCATCCCGTTTCAGACCGAGACTATCTACTTACCCGGGAGACCGGGATCAAAGCCACGTGTGAACACCTAAATTTTGCCACTATTTTATTCTATTGGATTACTATTGTGTTTTAGAGCCCAAGGTTAATTTTATTAGTTTTTGGTCTTTAATTTGGCTTAGGAACCCAATAAATAAATTCATGGACTATCCATATAATGAGGCCCAGGCTTAGCACGAATTTTCTGACTTATTTGTCTCTGATTTTTGTTGGATTAGAGGCCCATTTAAGTTAGTATATTATTTTGCCTATTTTATGGATAAAAGAGGAATAATCATAATCCTTTGAGTGTAGGTTAAGTAATTGAGTTTAAATGGAAAGAACTTGGAGTTTTTCACAAGAAAAGGGAGTTTTTCTGGTGTGAGATCCTTAGCTTTGCGTGCAAGAATCGGATTGGAGTCAAAATAGGAAAAACCCGGTCAAAATAAGAAGAATGTGAATAGTAGCCGACTGAGTCAGCGGTCAATTAGGGAAGACTGCCACCAAGCGGCGGTCATGGCGACAAGACCGCCCTCACCAGCGGTCATGCGTCCCAGAGGCGGCAACTTTTTCTATTTTTTCCTCTTTTATGATTTCTACCCTCAGCCATTGGATTTAGGGGTTTAATCTCGACCTTAGGATCAAAACCACGCCCCCTTAGACCCTGAACACTATAAATAGAACCCTTAAAATACAATTTTGGGGGGTTGGCCATTAAGCTTTTTGTTTGGGAAAACTCTACTATTTTCTATTCTCAATTCGATTTCTTTATTTTCCTCAGCTGGATTTCATGTGGTGTGTTGTTTAGTTTTGTCTTTGCAGTAGTTCCAAAACCAATCATGGTGGAACTAAGGAAGGGATAGAGGGTAGAAGCGATCTACAACCCTCAAACGCGAAGAACGACGAAGAACACGCCCTTGGTGGTAACACGGTCTCTTTCCATTTGATTTGTCTCTGCTGCTGCGACTTTGTCCCTGATTACATGCTGATACTGACGTATTAGTTTGAGTGTTGATTCTAACCTAAGAACTACGTGAGCTTTGAACCTGGTTGCGGGGCACGTAGGATGTCTCTAGTGATGGAGACGCAAGCCAAATTTATTCTTTTCTTTTTCTTGTCTCTTTAATTTCGATTACATATATATTATTATTGTTTGTTTGCTGCTGGAAATTTGGTTTACACACATGCACACACGCACCAAAGCACAAGTATTCGTTTAAATTGCATATTATTTTGCCCAAGCATAGATGGGGTGCCTCATACCTTCCTATCTATGACGAACCCCCGAGTCCGGCATCTTTGGTTTCTCAAATCGGTTTCTTTTGTGGGCATAAAGGAGTTATTCTCTATTTTTTCGTAAATTTTTCCACGGTAATAAAACTTGATCGGCGACTCCATCGATCACCGAAGGTGAGGATCAGTCCGGGTTCTCACAGCTGGCGACTCAGCTGGGGAATCGTGCGTTTAAGAAATAATGTGCAATTTTTGCTTGTGTTTCGTGCTTTGTTATTTGTCACTTGCATGCTTTGCATTCATTATGATTGTGTGTTTAACCTCTACCTTAAGGGGGCGCGACGAGTCCTTCCCCATACATACCATCATTCGTGGTGATATAGCACGCGATTTGTCCGTTACCCACCGCGCGCGATGATTGGAAACCTTGGCCTTTGACCTCATGTGGCATCCTTGTGTCACATATGAGTAGGCTGAACCTCCCATAGCAGCGGTCCTTTGGCCCCCAACCAACTGCATACCCTTGCATGTAGTCAAACGAAACCCTAGGGGTACTTGCCTTAGGTGGAAATTTGTTGTATGATTGTGCTTGCCTTTCGTGGATCCAAATTAATTGTGCACTCATATTTTCCTTATCAAAGCAAAACCTTAGCCGAGTCTTTTTTTAAAAAAATGTTTCAAAATTATTTTTCTTCTAAGAGTCGATTTACATTTTATTGGAAATTAATCAAAAAAATTAAAAAAATCAAAAACTCAAAAAATAAAAAGAAAAACCTTTACTTTTTGTGCCCAAAACCTCATGTTTTTAAATAAAAACTTCGGCTCTAAACCTTTTTTACGTTTTTTTTCAAAATAAAGCATTCCTTCTCTGTGCATTTGAGTGGTGTCACAACCAATGAATAGTCTTTTATACGTGCGCGATTACCCTTTGGACACCATGAGTGACGATACTTTCCAAGTGAATGATCCGACCGTGTGGGTGAGTTGATGGAGAAGTTGAAGGGCATTAGCATGGCTCAATTTCTCGAGGCACAGAATGTAGCAAAGGGTGATCATGGTACCGTTGCCCAATCTTCAAGAAAGACTGCTAGCAAAGCCGATGGTAAGCAGCCAATCATGATTGATGAGGACATGGAGACTCCGGTAGCTCGTCTAGAGGATAAGGTCGACAAGATTGACAGAATTCTCAAGGACCTCAAGCGGAAGGAGGACGACTACAATCTTAATCGATTGGCTCTTTTCCCTGGGGTCCGGTTTCCCGACAAGTTCAAAATGCCCGACTTTGACAAATTTGATGGGACTGGTTGTCCACATACGCACTTGTAGATCTATGTCCGCACTCTCTATCCTATAGGGATTGGACCCCAATTGATGGCACAATTATTCCAACGCTCTTTAGGAGGGGCGGGTTTATCTTGGTTTATGTCATTGGCTGACGACCGTGTTTCCAAATGGGAAGACATTTGCAAGGAGTTCGTTGAGCAATACAAGTACAACACCGCCGTTGATGTCACCAAAAAAGATCTCGAAACTACCAAGCAACAAGCTGAAGAGATCTTTTTCGAGTTCACCACTAGGTGGCGCAACAAGGCATCCCGAATGGTGAAGCGTCCATCCAAAGAAGATCAAGTCCAAATGGTAATCAAGAACTTGCAACCAATCTACTATGATCGCATGGTGAGCAATTATTATGCTAATTTCAAGGCCCTCAATGGTGCGGGAACTCAATTGGAAGATGCCACTGCATCCGGTAAGATCAAGACTCCTCAAGCGAATTCTTTTCAAAGAAAGAACTTTGGGACAAGAAACAACAAGAAATCGGCGGATATGAATATTGTGGCGGTAACTGCGCCAATTCAATTAGGTGAGAGAAAAAGACAATTCAATCGACTGTCCAATGCCACTTAGCACCGTTCTAAAAATATGCATGGCGCAAAAATGCCATCGTGCCATTAGCACCGCCAACCGATCCAAATCCCATTCTTGATCAAAGCAAGCATTGCCATTTCCACCATATCTATGGGCACAAGACTGACGATTGCATTCGATTACACCATGTGGTGCAAGACTTGATTGACCAACGGAAGCTCATTCCTGCAACAAAGCCGAACACCAAAACGATTCCTTTGTCTCCGCAAAATACCATTGGCGCCTTCTTTGAGGAATTACTCTTGGACGCTTCTAAACTTATCCATCCCATGGAAGACTTAGAGTGCATGATGCTCATTGACTTGAATGACTATTCGAACCTAAAAGAAGAGGAAGTGGACGCCGTCACTAGGTCGGGGCGAGTCACCAAGCCAATTGAGCTTGAAGCCGACAATCCTATTGAAACGCCCGTGTCCCAATTTATTTATATAAAATAGAATTTAAATATAAAATGACTAAATTGCCCTTATCATTCCCGGGACACGAAAATCATCAACAACATGATCAACATTTAATCAAATAATAAATAATACAATGGAATCAAGTACGCAGCGGAAGACAAAAATACATAGCAACATGCATACAATGAACCCTATGGATCCGTCCCGAGGAGAAAAGCACCGCCACCTGCTGATATGCACCACTGCTCAATGAGCAGCTAACCTGTAAAAGACTGTGAGAGGGTGAGACAAACCACTGTCTCACCGCAAAAAAATAAACCAGTGTATACAAATACAAATCAACTACAAGTACACCGGCATCAGGCAACAACAACCACAATGCACAAACAAGTCACAATGAACAATACAAGTCAGCATCAAACTTCAAACCAACACTGGTCTTTAATCACTTAATTATCATTGTACTTTATTGTTGTTAGGGCTGAATGTTTTATTAGGATTTAATATTTTATTAGGGCCCTCTACTGTGTGCGTCGACCTCGGTCCCGTCTCATGAGACAACCAGGGCTAAAGCCCAAATATAAACAGGGCAAGGCCCAATACTATCAGTGAGAGAGAGAGATAGACAGAGAGAAAGAGGGAGGTAGAAACGGGAAGATAGAAAGAGGGAGGTAGAACCGGTCATCACAGACCCATATGCTAAACAGCATATACCATGCTATCCCGCATGAAATCCCGAGGGGTATCACTTCCCGCTCGGACCAACCGGTCAACAGCTCCACAGTAGAATTATTATAATTTGTTATTTATGCTTAAAGAGTTTCGTGTACCATTACATATGAATGTCCAGGTTTGTGTGAATTTAACATCTTATTATCAAGTCCGGGCCTCCAGTCCACAGTCCACCACACAAACCACAAAATCATAAATCACGTTATTTAACACACAAAACAAGTCATGCTCGACAGGCATATTATATCACACTGGTACACAGTTCACATAATCATGCACACTGCATTAGAGGTATCATCAATAAGATACAAGGTGTAAGCAAGAACATCCACAAAGCAGGCAAGCATGCATACAACATTCAAGACCAAACAAATAATACCACTTTATATACCAAGACAATTAACCGAGCATTGTAGTCAGTAATGCATACAAAGGTTTATAAGTCCTCACCTGGGCCATAACAACCGTCTCGGGAGCCGAGGCCTCGCTCTACCTCAACAAGCCTATATTAAACCAAAAATGCAACCACATTTAAGGTACACAAATAACAATGTGATGAAAGTACGCTAAAACATGCTTGTTTCATTTTATTATCTTGAGTTGCTAAGCTCAATTTATATCCTCAAATCCTTAGTAGGCCTAAGCCCATATCAACAAGAGTTATTAGGTTTAATTATACATTGGGCCTAAAGCCCATATTTATGGAAGCCATTGGACCTAGAGCCCATCTTAGATTACTTACTCTTTATTGGGCCTATGGCCCATATCAACCCAAACCACTATTAAACCCAATCATATTTTTCTTTCACTTAAAACCCGTTGTTTATTAAATCCAAATTAGTGTACATACAAGGTTCAATGTATAATCATTGGACCAGGGCCCAGTTTTCTTTTTCCCGCTCTAAGGCACACCCGAGCCCAAAGACTTGCCCGGCCTAAGAACCTATCCGCGTCGATAAGTTCCCGGCCACGCGCCTCTAACCTATCACACTCGGTCATTCGCTATTACCATTTATTTTGATACATCGATAAGATGCTATTACGGTACATGATATGTACAAGAATTAAATTACAACATTGCCGGGAATTACCGTCTAATGCCGATCTTCGCACCGTCTCGTCGAAACAGCAACAGTCTTTCTCGGATTCCTGTCAGTCCTCGTCGGAACGAAACCCGAGTCGCCGAAAAATTCCCGAGCCTCAACGGGTTCCGGTTAATCTTGCCGGAAAATGACCAAAACTGTCTGAAACGAACCAACAACCAATCTGCCATTCCCGGAACAACGTTATCCACCAAATAATTCAACAACACAGCACGCAAACACCTCATGAACGAACCGTCACAAGAAAGAAAGTAGCCGGAAACGCTTACCGGAGAATAGATCAGCACAAGCCAGTTCTGCATCTGCACACCCACGCCACTGGTCGAGTCACCCGAGCCCCAAAACGCGACCTGCACCTCTTGCCGGAACAAACCACCATAGGCCCGCCAGCAACAACCCACCGGAAACCACCAAACTTACACCCGCCGCTATAGCCGCCTCAGCTACCACCACAATCGGGATTCGAAGCTGCCCAAAACAACTCTGGTCCGTCACCAAACAACCACACAGAAACCCCAACATTAAAACCTTGCCGGGTTAATCCACAGAACTGAGAACAAAGAGGAAGAAAAGAACAGAGGGAGGCTTACCACGGCGGCGACGATCGAGTTAAATTGCTGAACTCGAGACGCGTGTGCAGACCGAGGCGAGCTCCCTGGTCCCCATCACAGATACTTCACGAGCGGCTCCCTCCTGTGCAAAAAGCAACAACGACGGCGGCTCCTCGTCACGCCCTTCTGTCCGAGCCCAGATTGCGAACCAACCCCGCCTCCTCCCTCGACCTGCACCGGCGGCAACACGAAAAGAAGATATGGAGGTGGCGGCATCTCGACGGTAGCGGCTCGAAAGGAGGAAGGAGAAGAGGGAGATAGTAGGTGCGGTGGTTTTGAGTGAAAACAAAGAGGGAGAGGAAGGGAGAGATCGTGGGGAGTGAGAGGGTGGGCAGCCAAAATCGGTAGAGGAGAAGAAAAGAGAAGAGAAGAGAGGAGAGAGAGAGAAAAGAATGGATTTTATACCTAGGGTTTGGCTGATGCTCAAAACGACGTTATTTTGTTTGGCAAAACGACGTCGTTTTGTCCTCCGCGCAATTCAAGTCAACGCTGCCGTACCCCCTGGTCAAAACGCGAGCCATGCTTGAGTTTCATGGCTATGCACTCTCAATACGACGTAGTTTTGGTCAAAACTACCTTAAACTTTGTGTTTCAGCCCAAAACACGTTTTACTTCCAATGAAACCCGAACAAAGAATAACTCCAACTTAAAATAAGATTTCCTAAGGATAATAAATATTTTCCTTGACCAAAAACCCGAAAATTATGCAAAGGGGTAAAATTAGAAATTAAACTCCAAAAATTCTAGAAATTTCCATGGAAATTAATACCGAAAATTCGGGGCGTTACAATTCTACCCCACTTAACAAAATTTCATCCTCGAAATTTGCATACTAAGTTAAGCAACCAAGTGCTTAACCGACACAAACAAGAATTATCCGGTCTCAAGTACCGTTGGCCAAACTACCAAGTACAACCATCAAATATGTCCTTCAAAACACATATGTTTAACTTTTCCGAGCAAGATTTCCACCAAACCAAGTCAATCATCGACTTTAGTCAAACATGGTCCATAGAACAAAGAGATCAAAGCATTCACCGAATAGTCTCACTCAAACATCATCTACATTATCAATACCAGAATCCATAAACCATTCATTTATTATCACCCAACCAAACATATCCAATCTTTGATCCACTAAGTGATAGAACCCAAAATTGTTACCTAAGAAACCAGACCATCATTCCAATTGTGAATACCTCAAAACCAACAATCCATAATATATATGTCATGTTTTAAACCTCAAAGTATTTTCTTCCCCACACACCAATTCAGCCAAGATCGTATATAACCCTGAACATACCTTAGGCACTGAAACCCGATCGTTACCGAACTATCACAATTTTAGTTCCAAAACTTAGGTTCCTCAAGACCCAAACATCCTTTCATAACTCATACTTATAAATCTATCGCCCAAGCCACACATAACATAAATACCAAAGTTTCTTTGATAAAGAACCTAAAACATCAATGTATATCTCATGACGTAACTTAACAAACTAGCAACTAAATCACAGTACTCGAAACTACCTCAAAAGAATCAAACCTCAATATGAACATACTACCAGCACCCTCATTTCGCACATGAATTATAACCTCAACCAAGATCCATGATCAAAACCTTTTTATCACAATCACCCCTAATATCTCAAATCTCACCAAGTTAAGAACCTCAAGTACCATTAAAAGATATTTTCCCAAATATACCATTAGATCATCCTCATATTAATTCATGAAATCATCTCGATCTCCGAACAGGACTTAATCCATAAAATAATTTTCCAAGTACATTCAAAACCTGGAACTCAAATAATCAGACCACAAATAACATGATCACCAAGATCACAAGAATCATATCCACAAGAATCACATCAAATCATCTCTCGACAGATGTATCATCCAAAAGCAAAACCGATGGTTCTTACTTGTTTTGGCCAGTTCCACACAAACAAGAAATATAAGCAACGAGTCAAGAATCGACACCGACTCTGACAAAACGTGGATATTCCACAAAAATAAACTTTGCTACAGCCTAAGTTCTAAAGGCAAACATGTTATTTCAACAATAATATCGGAACGCTCCGACCCTCAGCACCTGCGTGTCCTCCACCGGATCCATAGACAAACTCACTATATGCATGCATAAGACAATGCAACAACCGACTAAAAAAGGAGCAGACATATGCACATAAGAGAACAACACGTATCCAAACATACCAAAGGATCTACAGCCCGCTCCGCTACCAACTGAAACGCCCGTGTCCCAATTTATTTATATAAAATAGAATTTAAATATAAAATGACTAAATTGCCCTTATCATTCCCGGGACACGAAAATCATCAACAACATGATCAACATTTAATCAAATAATAAATAATACAATGGAATCAAGTACGCAACGGAAGACAAAAATACATAGCAACATCCATGCAATGAACCCTATGGATCCGTCTCGAGGAGAAAAGCACCGCCACCTGCTGACATACACCACTACTCAATGAGCAGTTAACCTGTAAAAGACTGTGAGGGGGTGAGACCAACCACTGTCTCACCGCAAACAAATAAACCAGTGTATACAAATACAAATCAACTACAAGTACACCGGCATCAGGTAACAGCAACCACAATGCACAAACAAGTCACAATAAAAAATACAAGTCATCATCAGACTTCAAACCAACACTGATCTTTAATCATTTAATTATCATTGTACTTTATTGTTATTATTGTTGAATGTTTTATTAGGATTTAATATTTTATTAGGGCCCTCTACTGTGTGCGTCAAGCTCGGTCCCGCCTCATGAGACATCCACGGCTAAGGCCCAAATATAAACAGGGCAAGGTGTTAGTAATATGCCCGAAAGCCAATCAATGGATGATTGTAGTCATGTATATACAATAAGGTTATTCCAATAAATATGATTATGAGATAATCGCTTGTTAGAACAAAAGCCCTTCGCTAGAGGAGGGGTGAATAGCGTTTGTCGAATTAAAACGAAATAGGCAGGAATCAAATGCGGAACTGAAAGATTGAAGGACACAACCAATTTATCCTGGTTCACACACACTCTACTAGTGTGGCTAATCCAGTCCTTCAAGTCTCACTTGAAGATTTCACTATCTACTGTTAAGCTTACGGGTGCTTAACAAACCGTTACAACCTAGGAATTCTAGTCACAAGAATCCTGAACCTGAGAGTTCAAGTCACATGAACCTCAACACTCTTGCTTGAAGATACCTCACTTCAAGACTTCTCACACAAGAAGATATACCCTCTTCCTATGAATCTCAACAAGGGAACTAACCTCCCTTAAGGTGTATGAATATACAATTCAATCACTCAAACAAAGAACTCTCTCAAAGAGCAGATATGAGTATACAGGTAAAACTCTAAAAGGCAACTCTCAAATCCTCAAAAGGATATTGGCTCAATAGAAATTGATTTGAATGTATGAGAAGAATGCTTGAATGTTGAGAGTTGATTCATTTTGAAACAGAGCTAAAAATGCTCAATTTATAGCTCTGAAAAGTTATAGAGCCGTTTTAAATCCACCCAAAAACAATCTTAAACAAAACATAATGGGTGCTGAAAAGTTGTCTGCTCAACGGCCATAACATCGATGTTTTACAGCTCAACATCGATGTTTTGTCCAACAAATTTAAATTATTGGACTAACGGTAACTAAACATCGATGTTCTCAAACCCAACATCGATGTTATTTTGATTCTGTGTAAAACTCATTAAATCATCATGTGAGGAACATCGATGTTTTATAACCCAACATCGATGTTATTTTGCTTCTGTGAAAAAGAGATGAAAACTGATTCTTGAAGAACATCGATGTTTTCATTTCAACATCGATGTTATTTTGCTTTTGTGAAAAATGATTGAAGCTGAGCATTTGAAGAACATCGATGTTATGGAATAGAACATCGATGTTTTGCTTATGCAAGAGTGTTTTCAAATGCAACGGTCATGAGAACATCGATGTTTGGGAATCCAACATCGATGTTATTTGCCTACTGCCAATTTTTGGAAAATTCTTTGAAGGCAGGAACATCGATGTTTATACGGCAACATCGATGTTATTTTGGCTCGGCAAAAACTAATTGAAACTGACCATTTTGGAACATCGATGTTACAAATTAGAACATCGATGTTATGACTAGTTTTGAAGAACAACGGTCACTAGAACATCGATGTTTGGGATGCCAACATCGATGTTATTTGTCTACTGCCTGTTTTGAAGAATTGTTCAAAGGCGGGAACATCGATGTTTAAATCCACAACATCGATGTTCATGATTCGAAAAACATTTTTATGCTTGGAAATATGTTATGTTATGCATGAGCAAAATTCATCTTATTTTGAGCCAATGTCCTAGAAGAGTTGAGTGTTATACCTTGTACAATTTATGGATCTAACTCTTCTTTCTTGGCTCTTCAATTCTTGTGATCATTCACTTTGATTCTTTGCTTCTTGATCATATCTTCACTTGAATTCTTGATCACTTTGGTTGAGTACTTGTTTGCTTGATTTCTTTTTGCTTCATCTTTGTTATGATCTTGGTTTGTCATTTATCAAAACCTGTAATGAATGAACCATGAAGACATAGGTTCTAACAATTTCCCCCTTTTTGATAATGACAAACACCTAGAAGTATATGGCAATATTAGTAACAATAATTCCCCCTATCTTGATGCATGTATATATACTTCTTCTTATCTTCCCCCTTTTGGCATTAGCAAAAAGAAATGATGATGCATATATTTATTCTTCCCCCTTAAGGTATGACTTATAATTCCCCCTAAGTTCATGCATATGGTAAAGTATTTTATGGAAAACAAAGCATAAGGGATAATAAGGATAAGGGTTTAGAAAGTTGGTTCCTATTTTGCTTCAATCTGATTTGATCAAACATCGATGAGTATGACAACAACATTGATGTTGTTGGTTCCACCAGATTTTTGTTCCCCCTGTCTTTTGGCCTTAGTGAGGGGTACCGAACATCGATGTTCTGTCACCTCTTTGTCCGATTTTGCACTATCACTCAGTCTTGCACTTCCTTTGAAATTAAACAAGTGTGGCCACTTTCAAGAATTTGGATGCTTCTTGGTCATTTGCTTGGAGCATCCGCAATCAAGGTACCAAAGTACTCTTGATGCCTTCAAGCATACCTGCAAAGCAAATCAAAAGGATTTTGGTACCCAAATCTTTTTGGGTCCTTGAGGGTTAGGAACATAGTAGTGATGAGCTTCTTCTTGAGCCCAATGCCTATGCCTAGTAAAGCAAACAGGAGCAAGGTGTCCTATTCTAATGCAATAATGGCAAATTACATTTGGATTATGCATTCTCCTTGGTTGATAATAGTTGCTATGTTGCCTATGGTTCTGCACATTGTTAACCTTGTTTACCTTAGGTTGTACCTTAGGTTTCTTTGATCCAACTTTATGTCTTTTAGGTTCATTCCTAAAACCTATTCCATGCCTAGTGGATTGCAAGTTATCTAGCATAGAATTTAGATTTTTATGAGGAGTGTTAAACCTTTTTAAGGTTGTTTCAAGTTGTTCAACTTGTTTTCTTAAAGACATACATGACAAACATTCCTCAAGATTCTTCTTTCCTGGTGCCTTATTTTCATCCTTCAGCTTCTCATTTTCACATGCTAATTTTTCATTTTGTTCTTTTAAAGAGTCACATGATACACATTCCTTAGGTGTGTCTAGAATCTTATTTTCATCCTTTAATTTCTCATTTTCACAAGTAAGCTCTTCTATGTTCTTTTCTAATGAAGCAATTTGTTTCTTATGCTTTAAGTGAATTTTAGAGACTTTAATATATTCAGCATACAATTCATTAAAAGCGTCTTGCCAATTCATCATCATTAGAAGGTTCAGAATCACTTACCTCTTCCGCTGCTTCTTCCTTTGCCATGAGACAGAGGTTTGCGATCTCCTCTTCATCACTATCACTTGATTCATCACCGGAATCTCCTCCCCAAGAGATGTATGCCCTTTGCTTCTTGTAGGGCTTCTTCTCCTTCCTTTCCTTTGCCTTTGGACACTTTGGCTTGATATGCCCAACCTCTCCGCATTCATAACACTTGGGTGAACCGGATGTCTTCTTTCCTTTCCCATGTTCTTTCTTCATGAATTTGCGGAATTTTCCGATGACACACTCGAATTCTTGATCATCATCGCTAGAGTCCGATTCAGTGAGCTCTTGCGTCTTGTAGGTGGAGGCTTTGAAAGCTATGTTCTTTTTCTTTGGTTCCTGCAAAGAAGGCAAAGAGGGTTTAAGAATAGTGGTTTCATAGGTTATAAGATTACCTCTTAGTCCATCAATCGTTGTGTTGTTAATGCCGATGTTTTCGTAGATGGCATCCGCCTTTGATCGCCATTCGGGAGTGAGACTTCGAAGAACTTTTCTGACCAAGTCTTTGTCGGAGTAGACCTTCTTGAGAGCATGAAGCTCATTTATGATTTTGGAGAAGCGGTCGAACATCTCCTCAATTCCTTCGTTCTCTTTCATTCGAAAGAGTTCGTAATCTGCGGTGAGGGAGTCGATTTTGGCCTCTCGAACTTGATCGGTTCCTTCGTAGGTAACCTCCAGCTTATCCCACATTTCTTTTGCGGTTGTGCAATAGGAGACTTTTCGATAATTGTCGGGGTTGACTGCACAATAGAGCATGTTGATTGATTTTGCATTGTTTTCAACCAATACAATGTCTGCAGCGTTGTACTCTTCCTCCGTCTTTGGCACTTGGACTTCACCAACTTTCTTCATCGGAATTTGCTCTCCAAACTTTATGATTCGCCAAAGAGCGTAGTTGTTGGATTGGAGGAAAATTTTCATCCTCTCCTTCCAGTAGCTGTAATTGGTGCCATCAAAGTACGGTGGACGGGTAGTGGATTGTCCTTCAGCGATCCATGCATACAAATAACTTGAAGAAGCCATAGAAAGTTTCTCTCAAACGGTTAAGTCTTTCAAAGAGTTAGGCTCCGCTACCAATTGTTAGAACAAAAGCCCTTCGCTAGAGGGGGGGTGAATAGCGTTTGTCGAATTAAAACGAAATAGGCAGGAATCAAATGCGGAATTGAAAGATCGAAGGACACAACCAATTTATCCTCGTTCACACACACTCTACTAGTGTGACTAATCCAGCCCTTCAAGTCTCACATGAAGATTTCACTATCTAGTGTTAAGCTTACGGGTGCTTAACAAACCGTTACAACCTAGGAATTCTAGTCACAAGAATCCAAAACCTGAGAGTTCAAGTCACATGAACCTCAACACTCTTGCTTGAAGATACCTCACTTCAAGACTTCTCACACAAGAAGATATACCCTCTTCCTATGAATCTCAACAAGGGAACTAACCTCCCTTAAGGTGTATGAATATACAATTCAATCACTCAAACAAAGAACCTCTCAAAGAGCAGATATGAGTATACAGGTAAAGCTCTAAAAGGCAACTCTCAAATCCTCAAAAGGATATTGGCTCAATAGAAATTGATTTGAATGTATGAGATGAATGCTTGAATGTTGAGAGTTGATTCATTTTGAAACAGAGCTAAAAATGCTCAATTTATAGCTCTGAAAAGTTATAGAGCCGTTTTAAATCCACCCAAAAATAATCTTAAACAAAACATAGTGGGTGCTGAAAAGTTGTCTGCTCAACGGCCATAACATCGATGTTTTACAGCTCAACATCGATGTTTTGTCCAACAAATTTAAATTATTGGACTAACGGTAACTAAAACATCGATGTTCTCGAACCCAACATCGATGTTATTTTGATTCTGTGTAAAACTCATTAAATCATCATGTGAGGAACATCGATGTTTTATAACCCAACATCGATGTTATTTTGCTTCTGTGAAAAAGAGATGAAAACTGATTCTTGAAGAACATCGATGTTTTCATTTCAACATCGATGTTATTTTGCTTCTGTGAAAAATGATTGAAGCAGAGCATTTGAAGAACATCGATGTTATGGAATAGAAAATCGATGTTTTGCTTATGCAAGAGTGTTTTCAAATTCAACGGTCATGAGAACATCGATGTTTGGGAATCCAACATCGATGTTATTTGCCTACTGCCAATTTTTGGAAAATTCTTTGAAGGCAGGAACATCGATGTTTAGAAGGCAACATCGATGTTATTTTGGCTCGGCAAAAACAAATTGAAACTGACCATTTTGGAACATCGATGTTACAAATTAGAACATCGATGTTATGACTAGTTTTGAAAAAGAACGGTCACTAGAACATCGATGTTTGGGATGCCAACATCGATGTTATTTGTCTACTGCCTGTTTTGAAGAATTGTTCAAAGGCAGGAACATCGATGTTTAAATCCACAACATCGATGTTCATGGTTCGAAAAACATTTTTATGCTTGGAAATATGTTATGTTATGCATGAGCAAAATTCATCTTATTTTGAGCCAATGTCCTAGAAGAGTTGAGTGTTATACCTTGTACAATTTATGGATCTAACTCTTCTTTCTTGGCTCTTCAATTCTTGTGATCATTCACTTTGATTATTTGCTTCTTGATTATATCTTCACGTGAATTCTTGATCACTTTGGTTGAGTACTTGTTTGCTTGATTTCTTTTTGCTTCATTTTTGTTATGATCTTGGTTTGTCATTTATCAAAACCTGTAATGAATGAACCATGAAGACATAGGTTCTAACATCGCTTGCACATATTTATAACCCTAGAATATTTTGTATTCTTAAATGTCCCTAGTCGATTATTATTATGGATGGGTTGTAATAATAAATTAAGACTAGCGTAGGTTAAGAATTATATGAGATACGAATTCTACATACGGGTATAAGTTAGAGAACTTGTGGACTGGACCGACCCACATAAGAACCCTACATGGAACGTTATATGATTGTCATTAGTGGTTCTTATATGTATTGTCCTTAGACCTGAGATCATCAAGGTTCCCAACATGTGAGTCATATACTTTGAAATTATTCCTAGTCTTCCGTAACTGGGTGAACTTAAGGGTAATCATTGGGTATATGATAATTGTGTAGTGGGTTTTGATTGATCAAGATGGGATTTGTCAGACCCATATAATGGGTTTATTATCAGATGGGCTTCTTGATAGAGTTGAACTGTTAAATGCATGGCCATGCTCGGATTATATGATATGGTGATATCATGAGTATCCGTTTTACACAGTTAACTCGGGGATCAAGAAACTAAGATTAAACTTATACGAGATTGACGTTTTCCATGTCTCGGTTTAATCTTGATAATGGACGAAAGGACGATGACATGTTCCGAGGCACATAGAATCAGTATTGATCTTGTCGTTCGGGTAGCAATGATATGTTGCTAGACGCCACTCTTTGCTTATAATTGTAAAATGAGATTTTACAATTATTGCCGGACGTTACAAGTGCCTACAGGGTCACACACATAGAACCGTTGATTCGAGCAGGTGGTTGAACTGTGGTTGGACCATGGTTGGACTGGTTGGACCGTGGTTGGACCGTGGTTCAACTAGGGTCGTTTTGGTTCACTAATTATCTGAATTATTGAACCAGTTTTAGTGTTGTGTTATCATGATGTGTGATAATGCATTAGTGGTCGACAAATGATGATGAGTGTCATTGTAACGCCCCGAATTTTCAAAATTTGATTTTTTTTCAGAATTTTCGAAATTTTATTCCAATTTTACCCTTGGGGTATTTTCGAGATTTTAGTCGAAGAAATAAATTATTATGTCTTGGAAATGTCAATTTTAAATTAGTATTGTCCATGGTTCGGGTCCCGTGAGAAACGGATTCGAGATCCGGGAGAAACGCGAGGGTTAACGTGGTTGTTAGTGAAACTACGTCGTTTTGGGACTGTTTGAAAAAAAAAAAATGTGGAAGCGCGTTGACCAGGGGGGGTTGACCGCGCCTAGCGGACGACGGGTCGTCCCCTAGGGCGGCCAACCCTAGCAGGCCACTCCCTTCATCTTTTCTTTTTCTTTCTTCTTCTTTCTTATTTCTTTTTTTCTCTTCTTCTCCAAAACCGGCGTCGCGCCCATCTCCCCTTCTTCTCCCTTCTCTCTTCTTCTCTCTCTCTCTCCCTCTTCTCTTCCCCTCTCCTGTAACCTTCCCACGAAATCTCCCTTCTCCCTCTCTTCTTTTTGCTCTCCCGTTCCTTCCCTCTTTCTCCTCTTCCGTTCTCTATTTCTCTTTCGTTTTCCCGGCACACTCAAGCACACGAGCCGCCGCTGCACGTCCCTCATACCTTCGCCGTCGACGTCGTGTGTTGCAGAGTGGGAAGAGTCGCCGCCTCCGGTAAACCCCACCGCCCTCTAATTTCCCTTCTCTTTCTCTTTTCTTTTTGTATTTTTGAGGGTTGAATCGGGCTCTGTTGCGTTTGTTGGTGTTTGGGGGTTGTGTGTCTTGTGTCATGGTGTTGATGGGTGGTTGTTGCTGGCGGATTGATGAGTTGTGTTTTGGTTCGTCTGCAGTGGGTCGTGTTGGGCCGAGGTTGCTGGTGGTGGGGTCTGGCCGGAGCTGTGTTCTGCAGGGGTTGTGGCTTCGGCAGCAAGTGTGTGTGGTTGTTTTGGAGCTCGGGTGTGTGTGCTTTTCTCCGGGCAGTGCTCGGGTTGGCAGTGAATTTCCCTGGGTAAGGGTCCTTTGTTTTTCTTTCTTCTTCAATTCGTTTTGCTGTCGGATTTGCGAATTTTGGTTGCTGCGTAATTGTGTGTGATGGATGTTTGGGATTGTGGCAGATTCGTTGGGAGTAGTTATTGGGCTTCTTGTGAATTTTTCCGGCAAGGTCACCGAAATCCGGCGAGGCTCGGGAATTTTCCGGCGAAGACTTGGGTGTTATTTCCGGCACTTGACGGTATACTTTAATGTGTAATTTGTATTCATTCATGGCATGTACTATAATCGGTATTGGGTTATGTAATTAATTGTGTTTAGTGGAAACCGAGAGTGAGAATAGTATGAGGCCGGTAAATTACCGTCACGGGTAGAACCTTAGGCCGGGAATCTTTGGACATCGAATTTACTTTGGACTTAAGTAACGGGCTTTGAGCCCAACCCTATGCTTGGTTTAAAAAAACGACTTAAGGAAGTGGGCTTTAGGCCCGGGAATTGAATTTGGGCTTAGTTGGGACTTTAGGCCGGGAATTCATAAACGACATAATGAGTGGGCCATAGGCTCGGGATTTACTTATTGGACTTAGTTGGGCGTAAGCCGGTGAACCTTAGGTCCCGATACTTGGAGTTTTGGTGAGAGAACATTAAGTCGGGTTTAGACCAGGGAATTTCGTATTGGATAACTAGGGACGGGTTTTAACTCAGTTGAGCATATAGGTACCATGCATGCACAGTTGTGTTTATTGTTTTGTAATTTGTTGTGTGTGTCGGTATCCAGGCACGGGTAATACCTCGGGAGCTGGAGGATCGGTTTTGGGAAAAGCTCCACAGGACAATCGTCGTTGAGGTGATTTTATATGTTTTTTTATGGTTGTATGCATGAGCTTGTTGGATTGGTTTGTTTGAGTTGCATGCTTGTTTGCTAACATGCTTTGATCCGTATTGTGTGCCTAAGTGTACTGTTTTGCTTAAGAGCTGGATATTCGGATTGTTATGGTTTATAACAAGTGATGTGATTTTGGGTGCTTTGTGTGATGTGTTGTGGGTCGGAGACCCGGTTATCTGATTGAGATGTTTATATCACACTACCCTGTTAAATCACAACTAATGGCACACATAAACTCATAATCTGTGAATAAAGATAATGGACAGTAGAAGTTAGGCTACTGTATGCTGATGGCCGGTTGTTTCGAGCGGGAAGTGATACCCCTCGGGTTTGCATGCGGGTTAGCATGTGGTATGCGGATTTGCATATGGGTCTGTGATGACCGGTTTCTACCTCCCTCCTTCTATCTCTCCCTTTCTACCTCCCTCTTTCTCTCTGTCTCTCTCTCTCTCTATGGATTTGTTTTGGCTTTGTGCCTGGTTTATTTGGGCTTATGCCTGGTTGTCTCATGAGACGGGACCGAGCTCGACGCACACAGTAGGGGGCCCTGAATAATAAATCATATAAGAATTCTTAACACACAACAGAAGAAGAATAATGAACAGTTGCTTGATTGTGTTGGCATGTTAGTACTGATTGTTGTATGTTTGCATGCTTGTCTTGTTGCTCTTCTTTCCTTTCGGACTTGATCTGCACACTCTCATAATTAGATATATATTGCTCACTGAGTAGGTGAGTCACATAATCGCCAACGTTGTTTTTCAGACCCATAGATAGCGTGCAGTCACTTTCTTCTTTTCCCGGAGTACGGACGTGGACATCCCAGCAGGTAGCCGTGCATGTTCTCCCGGTTGGATCCATAGTGTCGGCTTGCATACTGTTTTGTTTCTCATATTTTTATTCCATTTATTTTCTTCCACTGCTTTGGATTTTCATTGAGATGTCTATTGATTTTGGTTTACATTATCGGCGGGTTGCCGGGTTTATGTATTGATGATGTTTCGGCCGGATGCCGGGTGGTTTTGTGACTTGTTGAGCTGGATTATTTTGTTCTTTATGACATCTCATTTTTAATAAGAATAATGGATATTTTTGATACTGGATTTCGTGTCCTGGGTTTCAAGGGTATTTTGGTAATTTCCTTGAGTTTTAGTATTTTATTGTTAAATTGGGACACGGGTGTTTCAGCTTGGTAGCGGAGCAGGCTTTAGATCCTTGGTTTTTAAAATGTGTCTTAAACTTTGTTTTCAAAGTGTTTCCGTGTGTAAGCCTGTTTCCGGATTTATGACTTAAAAGTGTTTTTGACTCATTTGCATTCATATAGGCGTCGATATGGATCACGAGGGACAGCACAATGCTGAGGATGACGCCGCTACTCATGTCTCCGACAATGTGTCGGTGATGCAGATTCCCATTGGTCAGGGGAACAATAATGCAGCAGAGAATAATGCTGCAGGGGGTGGAGAACAGAATGCTGTACCACCTGTTGTGAACCCAGCGTTTCAGCAGTGTCAGGATTTTCTGCAGTGGCAGCAGTTCCAACAGTTTCAGCAGCAGCAGCATGGTGGCCAGCCAGTAGCACCTGCTGTGCCAGGTGGTATGAAGAGTGGATACAAGCATATGGATAAGTCTGCTGTGAAGGAATTCACAGGTGAAGGGGGCAAAGTCAAGGACTTTGATGATTGGTTTCGCCAGGTGGAGAATGTTCTGGAGAAGTTCACCTGTGCACCTGAGCAGAGGGCTCGATTAGCTGCACATAAGTTCACAGGGTATGCATTGTCATGGTGGCAGGATCTTGTGGCTAATCTACCGAAGCCTGTGGAGATGCCTTGGGAGGAATTCAAGGAGAGATTCTACAAGGAGTTTCCTACTGTTGGTTTTCTGGAGGAGCAGAAGAAGCAGTTTCTTGAGGCGAAGCAGGGTCTGGATGAGACTGTATCAGCTTTCAGGATCCGGTATTGCATCCTTCTCTCTTATGCTAAGGAGTTTGTGCCCGATGAGTTGACCAAGTGTAGGCGGTTTGTTAAAGACTTACGTACTGAGATAGCGATGGCTGTGGCTGGTGGAGGGCACAAGACTTGGGAGGCAGTTTATGCCGCTGCTTTTGATGCTGAGAGAGTTCAGATATTAGGGAAGGAGGCTCGGGCAGCCGAGCAGAGGAAGCAGTCATCTGCTTCGGGTCAGAAGAAACAGTATTCTGATGCCGGAGGTGCAGACTATTCTGTTGGACAGAGTTCTTCTTACCAGGGCTCGAAGAAGTTCCGAGGGCAGAGTTTTCAGGGTGGATCGGGCAGATCCTCGGGTGGACGGTCCTATCAGTCTGGTTCTCGGGGACGGGGTTCCTCGGCACGGTTCTCTGGTACATGCTGGTATTGCAATACGCCGGGACACCAGAAGTCTACTTGCTACAAGTGGATGAGGGATAATGGTGGCAGTGGTTCTCAGTATACTATACAGAGTTCCGTGGCTAGTGGTGCCGTTACTTCTGGTCCGAACAGGGGTGGCGGACAGCAGGGTCGAGGTCGTGGAGGTTCTGGAGCTCCGAACCGCGGAGGTGCGACTCAGTCTGCTGCAGCTCCTAGGGTTTATGCCATCACCCGAGAGGAGGCTGCTGATGCTCCAGATGTTATAGCAGGTACCTTTACGGTTTTTGGTCAGTTTGCGCATGCTTTAATTGATCCAGGATCTACACATTCTTTTGTATCACGTGCATTCATGACTACTCATAACATAGAGGATGATAACCTTAGTAGACCCCTAAAAGTCCGTTTACCCACTGGAGATATAGTAGTTGTTGATCGAGTTTGTAGAAATGTGTCGATAGAGTATGATAGTGAGGGTTTTCCTTCTGATCTTGCTGTCACGGACTTGGGAGAGTTTGATGTTATCTTAGGTATGGACTGGTTGTCCAGACACCAAGCAGTAGTTGATTGTCGGGCCAGGGAAGTATCTTTATCTTCTTTGTTGGGGCGTAGATTGGTGTTTGTTGGAGAACGAAGAGTTCGATCGGCGTGCTGTATCTCGGCCATCCAGGCCTTCAGGATGATCCGAGAGGGTTGTGATGCATTCCTTGCTCATGTGATCGATTCTTCGGTACCAATACCTAGAGTGGAGGATATTCCTATTGATCGGGAGTTTCCCGATGTATTTCCTGATGATTTACCTGGGTTGCCTCCGGAGCGGGAGGTGGAGTATACAGTTGACTTGGTACCGGGAGTTGCACCTATTTCTATACCGCCCTACAGAATGGCTCTGGCAGAACTTCAAGAGTTGAAGAAACAACTGGAGGAGTTGTTGGATAAGGGTTTCATTAGACCGAGCATCTCACCCTGGGGTGCCCCGGTCTTGTTTGTGAAGAAAAAGGATGGCAGTATGCGGATGTGTGTAGACTATAGGCAGTTGAACAAGGTGACTGTGAAGAACAAGTATCCTTTGCCTAAGATCGATGATTTGTTCGATCAGTTGCAGGGTGCATCTGTGTTCTCGAAGATTGACTTGCGATCTGGTTACCATCAGGTTCGGATTGCAGAGCATGACATACCGAAGACTGCATTCCGCACTCGGTATGGTCACTGTGAGTTTGTGGTTATTCCTTTTGGTCTGACGAATGCACCGGTAGTGTTCATGTGTATGATGCAGCAGGTCTTCCATGAATTTCTGGATCGGTTTGTGGTAGTGTTCGTTGATGATATCTTGATCTACTCGAGTAGTAAGGCCGAACATGAAGATCACTTGAGACAAGTTTTGCAGAGGTTGAGAGAAGAACAACTCTATGCCAAGCTCAGCAAGTGTGAGTTTTGGATGGATGAGGTTGCGTTTTTAGGGCATATTGTGTCTGGTGAGGGTATTAAGGTGGATTCGGCCAAGATTAAGGCAGTCATGGATTGGGAGCCACCGAAGAGTGTTTCTGAGATAAGAAGTTTTCTTGGACTTGCTGGTTACTACCGGAGGTTCATTGAGGGTTTTCCTTAATAGCAGGTCCCATGACTAAGCTGTTGAGGAAAGACTGTGCTTTTGTTTGGGATGAAAGTTGTCAGAAGAGTTTTGAGGAGTTGAAGAGTCGGTTGACTTCTGCACCAGTTTTGACTGTTTCGAGACCCGGAGTGGAGTACACGGTGTTCAGTGATGCTTCTGGTCTGGGCTTGGGATGTGTGTTGATGCAGGAGGGTCGGGTAATTGCTTATGCTTCCAGGCAGTTGAGAACTCACGAGAGGAACTATCCGACCCATGATCTGGAGTTAGCTGCTGTGATCTTTGCTTTGAAGATCTGGAGACACCATCTATACGGTGAGAAGTGTCGGATTTTCACGGATCACAAGAGTTTGAAGTACATCATGACACAAATGGATCTTAATATGAGGCAGAGACGCTGGATTGAGCTTCTGAAGGATTATGATTGTACTATCGAGTACCATCCGGGCAAGGCCAATGTAGTTGTAGATGCATTGAGCCGGAAGAGAGTGGTTACTGCAGATGAGGACTCGGTTTCTTATGCTTTGCCTTCCTTAATGGAGCTGAGGTCGTTGGATGCACAGTTGGAGGTGGATGTTACTGGGGCTTTGCTTGCTAGTTTGAGCATCCGGCCGACCTTGCGAGATAAGATCATGGAGTTGCAGTATGGAGATCCTCATTTAGCAGAGTTGCGGGATAAGGCTCTCGGTGGAGAAAGTTCTAGTTTCTATGTGCGGGAGGATGGTGCTTTGATGACCGGTGATCGGTTGTGTGTTCCGGATGTTGATGATTTGAGGAGATGGATTATGGATGAAGCGCATAATGCGCCATATGCTATGCATCCGGGTAGCACCAAAATGTACCAGAACTTGAAGAGTCATTATTGGTGGCCCGGGATGAAGAAGGATGTTGCGGAGTTTGTGGCTCGTTGTATGACTTGTCAGCAGGTTTCGGGTTACCGAGGACCCGGGGTCGACATGATGCCATCTGGGTCATTGTTGACAGGTTGACCAAGTCAGCTCATTTCCTACCGATTCAGCAGACGGATACAATGGATAAGCTGGCAAGGTTATATGTTTCGGGTGTTGTCCGTCTACATGGAGTTCCACTATCCATTGTGTCGGACAGGGATCCGAGGTTTACTTCCCATTTCTGGAAAAGCTTACAATCAGCTTTGGGTACTAAGCTGAATTTCAGTACTGCATTTCATCCGCAGACCGATGGGCAGTCAGAGAGAACCATATAGACGTTGGAGGATATGCTTAGAGCCTGTGTGCTCAATTTTAGTGGTTCTTGGGATGAGACATTACCCTTGGTTGAGTTTGCTTATAACAACGGTTATCACTCCAGTATCAGTATGGCGCCTTATGAGGCTTTGTATGGGCGGAAGTGCCGTAGCCCGGTCTGTTGGGATGAGGAAGGTCTGAGACAGGTGATTGGTCCGGACCTAGTCCAGGAGACTGTTGATCAGATCGAGGTGGTTAAGCAGTGCATGAGAGCTGCTCAGGATCGGCAAAAGAGTTTTGCCGATAAGCATCGTCGGGAGACGGAGTACAATGTTGGTGACAGAGTCTTCCTCCGTGTTGCTCCCCGGAGAGGTGTTATCCGGTTTGGGAGGAAGGGCAAGTTGAGCCCTCGTTATATTGGTCCTTATGAGATCATTGAGCAGATTGGTCCGCTGGCCTACGTCGTTTTGGGACTGTTTGAAAAAAAAAAATGTGGAAGCGCGTTGACCAGGGGGGTTGACCGCGCCTAGCGGACGACGGGTCGTCCACTAGGGCGGCCAACCCTAGCCGGTCACTCCCTTCATCTTTTCTTTTTCTTTCTTCTTCTTTCTTATTTCTTTTTTTCCCTTCTTCTCCAAAACCGGCGCCGCCCCCATCTCCCCTTCTTCTCCCTTCTCTCTTCTTCTCTCTCTCTCTCCCTTTTCTCTTCCCCTCTCCTGTAACCTTCCCACGAAATCTCCCTTCTCCCTCTCTTTTTTTGATCTCCCGTTCCTTCCCTCTTTCTCCTCTTCCGTTCTCTATTTCTCTTTCGTTTTCCCGGCACACTCAAGTACACGAGCCGCCGCTGCACGTCCCTCATACCTTCGCTGTCGACGTCGTGTGTTGCAGAGGGGGAAGAGTCGCCGCCTCCGGTAAGCCCCGCCGCCCTCTAATTTCCCTTCTCTTTCTCTTTTCTTTTTGTATTTTTGAGGGTTGAATCGGGCTATGATGCGTTTGTTGGAGTTTGGGGGTTGT
Source organism: Turnera subulata (assembly GCA_028386065.3). NCBI lineage: Eukaryota > Viridiplantae > Streptophyta > Magnoliopsida > Malpighiales > Passifloraceae > Turnera > Turnera subulata. The sequence continues at coordinate 120,537 of JAKUCV010004051.1, read as the reverse complement.
GTGTCTTGTGTCATGGTGTTGATGGGTGGTTGTTGTTGGCGGATTTATGAGTTGTGTTTTGGTTCGTCTGCAGTGGGTCGTGTTGGGCCGAGGTTGCTGGTGGTGGGGTCTGGCCGGAGCTGTGTTCTGCAGGGGTTGTGGCTTCTGCAGCAAGTGTGTGTGGTTGTTTTGGAGCTCGGGTGTGTGTGCTTTTCTCAGGGCAGTGCTCGGGTTGGCAGTGAATTTCCCTGGGTAAGGGTCCTTTGTTTTTCTTTCTTCTTCAATTCGTTTTGCTGTCGGATTTGCGAATTTTGGTTGCTGCGTAATTGTGTGTGATGGATGTTTGGGATTGTGGCAGATTCGTTGGGGGTAGTTATTGGGCTTCTTGTGGATTTTTCCGGCAAGGTCACCGGAATCCGGCGAGGCTCGGGAATTTTCTGGCGAAGGCTCGGGAATTTTTCCGGCGAAGAATCGGGTGTTATTTCCGGCACTTGACGGTATACTTTAATGTGTAATTTGTATTCATTCATGGCATGTACTATAATCGGTATTGGGTTATGTAATTAATTGTGTTTAGTGGAAACCGAGAGTGAGAATAGTATGAGGCCGGTAAATTACCGTCACGGGTAGAACCTTAGGCCGGGAATCTTTGGACATCGAATTTACTTTGGACTTAAGTAACGGGCTTTGAGCCCAACCCTATGCTTGGTTTAAAAAAACGACTTAAGGAAGTGGGCTTTAGGCCCGAGAATTGAATTTGGGCTTAGTTGGGACTTTAGGCCGGGAATTCATAAACGACATAATGAGTGGGCCATAGGCTCGGGATTTACTTATTGGACTTAGTTGGGCGTAAGCCGGTGAACCTTAGGTCCCGATACTTGGAGTTTTGGTGAGAGAACATTAAGTCGGGTTTAGACCCGGGAATTTCGTATTGGCTAACTAGGGACGGGTTTTAACTCAGTTGAGCATATAGGTACCATGCATGCACAGTTGTGTTTATTGTTTTGTAATTTGTTGTGTGTGTCGGTATCCAGGCACGGGTAATACCTCGGGAGCTGGAGGATTGGTTTTGGGAAAAGCTCCACAGGACAATCGTCGTTGAGGTGACTTTATATGTTTTTTTTATGTTTGTATGCATGAGCTCGTTGGATTGGTTTGTTTGAGTTGCATGCTTGTTTGCTTACATGCTGTGATCCGTATTGTGTGCCTAAGTGTACTGTTTTGCTTAAGAGCTGGATATTCGGATTGTTATGGTTTATAACATGTGATGTGATTTTGGGTGCTTTGTGTGATGTGTTGTGGGTCGGAGACCCGGTTATCTGATTGAGATGTTTATATCACACTACCCTGTTAAATCACAACTAATGGCACACATAAACTCATAATCTGTGAATAAAGATAATGGACAGTAGAAGTTAGGCTACTGTGTGCTGATGGCCGGTTGTTTCGAGCGGGAAGTGATACCCCTCGGGTTTGCATGCGGGTTAGCATGTGGTATGTGGATTTGCATATGGGTCTGTGATGACCGGTTTCTACCTCCCTCCTTCTACCTCCCCCTTTCTACCTCCCTCTTTCTCTCTGTCTCTCTCTCTCTCTCTATGGATTTGTTTGGGCTTCGTGCCTGGTTTATTTGGGCTTATTCCTGGTTGTCTCATGAGACGGGACCGAGCTCGACGCACACAGTAAGGGGCCCTGAATAATAAATCATAATAAGAATTCTTAACACACAACAGAAGAAGAATAATGAACAGTTGCTTGATTGTGTTGGCATGTTAGTACTGATTGTTGTATGTTTGCATGCTTGTCTTGTTGCTCTTCTTTCCTTTCGGACTTGATCTGCACACTCTCATAATTAGATATATATTGTTCACTGAGTAGGCGACTCACATAATCGCCAACATTGTTTTTCAGACCCATAGATAGCGTGCAGTCACTTTCTTCTTTTCCCGGAGTACGGACGTGGACATCCCAGCAGGTAGCCGTGCATGTTCTCCCGGTTGGATCCATAGTGTCGGCATGCATACTGTTTTGTTTCTCATATTTTTATTCCATTTATTTTCTTCCGCTGCTTTGGATTTTTATTGAGATGTCTATTGATTTTGGTTCACATTATCGGCGGGTTGCCGGGTTTATGTATTGATGATGTTTCGGCCGGATGCCGGGTGGTTTTGTGACTTGTTGAGCCGGATTATTTTGTTCTTTATGACATCTCGTTTTTAATAAGAATATTGGATATTTTTGATACTGGATTTCGTGTCCCGGGTTTCAAGGGTATTTTGGTAATTTCTTTGAGTTTTAGTATTTTATTGTTAAATTGGGACACAGGTGTTTCAGTCATTATCATGCTACCTATGGGCCATAGTGTTGGCCATTAGTCTAATTAACTAATGCATTATGTGTTAGTGTGATCAAGTGTGGAGTGATCAGTTTTCAGACTTAAGAGTTTTAGCTTAACACCACGCTACACACCAGAAAACTTGGGTAAGACTTGAGTTTTTAGACACACAGTCTCTTCTTCTTCTTTGAGAAAGAAGGAAGAACACCAAAACACCACAAGTTCAAGCTCTCAAATTCCACAGCTAGCACCGCGTCTCGGGAGAGCTCGGGTTGGAGATCGTGTGACGGTTTTCGGCTAGTCATCACGGTTCGTGTGGTTACCGTAGAGGAGCAGGATATTCTTCCAGCTCTAGCTGATTCGGTTCTTCAGTTAGGTGAATGATCCTAACCGTTTCAGGTATGTTCAATTTTAATGTTCGATTTAGTTGTTTCACTTGGATCCTCCAAGGTTTCCGGGTCTTTCCGCTGCTCTTGGTTGTCAAGTTTGCATGCCCGGATACTTACAGTGGTAGCGGAGCCTCTTGTGAAGCTCTAAACCGAATTGTTGTGCATATGTGATATGTTCATCTTAATGTATGTGATATGTTAAGTTCAATTTGGTATATGTGGTATGCTGAATTCATTTTGTATATGTGTTATGCTGAATTCATTTGTATATGTGATATATGTTGAAGTTATTTTTGTCAAAAGTGTTTTGATGTCAGGCACTTGATTGGTATGTGATATCAACCAAAGTGTGTTTTGGTAGAAAGTCGAATGAGTTCGACAAGGGTGCTTGAAAGGTATATGATACCTACAACATCGATGTTTAAGCTTTGAACATCGATGTTCTCTTAGGTCAATTGTCGGCCGAGAGGTCAAAACATCAATGTTTAAGTGTTAACATCGATGTTCTATGCATTCGCCAACCACAAACATTTATGTTTGATCGTCAACATCGATGTTCTGTGGGCTCGGCAACCTCAAACATCGATGTTTGATCGTAAACATCGATGTTCTGAGGCTCGGCAACCTCAAATACCGATGTTTGATTGTCAACATCGATGTTCTGAGGGTTCGGCAACCTCCAACACTGATGTTTGATTGTCAACATCGATGTTCTGTGGATTCACAAACTTCCAACATCGATGTTTAAGGGTTAAACATCGATGTTCTGGAATCCAGTGACTTCAACAGCGAATTCAGGGTAGAAGGATTCCGAATTGGTGTCTGGCCTAAACAGCAGAGTTGTAGAACTACTTCTTAGCTTTCAAGGGACACCAAGATTGCACCAAACTGAGCTCTACAGCTCTGGATATGGCCGAAATACTGTGTGCTGCCAAATAGTTTGGAGAATCAGATTCTCAAAACATCGATGTTCAAGTTAGACATCGATGTTCACATGTATTTTTGGTTTCCAAATTTACAAAACATCAATGTACGAATTGTTGATTATATGCATGTGATGTATGAACATATGTTTATGTAAATATTAAGTTCTTAGTTGCCTTCCATGATATGCACTCATCATTGTTTAGATCAACACTTGGTAGTTTTTGCCAAAGCAATGTGCCAATGTAACCTAGCAAGGTGCGACTGGATAACTGTAATATCTGAACAGCTTATTGTGGGTTTGGACTTAACTAGGTCATCTTAATAGGATTAAGGACTTAGAGGCAAGGAGTTGAGTAATGTCTATGAGATAGACAAGAACAAGTGTTGTTCACTCAACTATCCAAGAGTTACATGAGATGTAATTGATTCTACCTAAATAACTATGAAGTAAGCGATCAGCCAAAACCAACTTATCTAGTAGTGAAATATGGATCTTGGCCTACTTATATGATTGTCTTGATTTATATAGTAGGAGCATCATTTAATAGAATTCCTTGTTAAATGATTTTGTATGCATGACTCTTATTTGTGTGAGTTGATCATTGTTGTAGAATTTCCATGGCACAAAACACTAGCACAATGTCACTGCGATGTGTCCTTGCGAAGGAAAAATTGAATGGGAATAACTTCCTAAAATGGTATCGCAACTTGAGGATAGTCCTCAAACAAGAAAAGAAGTTGTATGTCCTCGAAGGGCCTGTTCCGGATGAACCGGCGCCTAGTGCTCCAAGGGCAGAAAGGGATGATTACAAGAAGCACCTTGATGATGCATTAGATGCAGCATGCCTTATGCTTGTTAACATGGACTCTAAGCTTCAGAAGCAACATGAGAACTTGGGTGCATTCAATATGATCGAACATCTGAAAATGCTTTTTGAAGAGCAAGCTAGGCATGATAGGTATGAGACCTCTAAGGCATTGTTCCAATGCAAGATGGCTGAGTCATCACCCGTGAGACCTCATGTGCTCAAAATGATTGGATACATTGAGTGCCTTGAGGGTCTCGGTTTTCCTTTGCAAAAGGAGTTGGCTGTTGATCTAGTCCTTCAATTGTTGTCGGATAGTTACAGCCAATTTGTCATGAACTTCAATATGAATCATCTTGAGAAATCACTGTCTGAGTTGCTTAACATGTTGAGAATAGTTGAGCAACAAATAAGGGCAAACAAATCCAACATTATGATGATTGGAAAAGGCAAAGGAAAGGGTAAAGCAAAGTTTAACAAGAAGAAGAAATGTGCCAAAAAGTTTGGTGCATGTGCATCTTCTTGTGATCATGTGCTGAAACCCAAGGGTGGTATTGCAAAAGAAGGACATTATTTCCATTGCAATAAACTGGGCCATTGGAAGTGCAACTGCCCTGTTTACCTTGAAGAGGTGAAGAAGCACAAGGGAAGTAAGACTTCCACTTCAGGTATCTTCGTTATAGAAGCTAATATCTCTATCTCTACATCATGGGTATTAGATACCGGATGTGGTTCTCACATTAGTGTAAATGTGCAGGAACTGAGAAAGAGTAGGAGATTGGCAAAGGGTGAGATAGATCTGCGCGTGGGAAATGGAGCAAGAGTTGCTGCATTAGCCGTAGGAACTTACTATCTTACCTTACCGAGTGGTTTGGTTTTAGAACTGGACAATTGTTATTATGTACCGACCATAAGCAGGAATTTGATTTTTGTGTCTTGTCTTGACAAGAAAGGTTTTTCATTTGTAATAATGGACAATTTTTGTTCTATTTATTTCAATGATCTTTATTATGGTGGTGCGTATTTAAGCAATGGTTTGTATGTTCTTAACCTAGAAACCGCAATCTATAACGTTAATACGAAGAAGGTTAGAATGAGCGATCCTAATGAAACCTATCTTTGGCATTGTCGATTAGGCCATATAAACGGGACTCGTATATCTAAACTCCATAAAGATGGACTTTTAGACTCATTTGATTTTGAATCATTTGAGACATGTGAGTCATGTTTGTTAGGCAAGATGACGAAGGCTCCTTTTACCGGTAAAGGTGAAAGAGCTTCGGACTTGTTAGGTCTTATACATAGTGATGTATGTGGACCGATGTCGACACAATCTAGAGGTGGATTTCAATACTTCATTACATCTACTGACGATTTCAGTAGGTGGGGCTCTCCTACTTTCAACGGAAATTGAATTCTTGACTTGCTCTCCAAGTTGGACTTTTGCCTGTTTTCTGACCCGAAACTTGTACGCCACTTAACTCCTAGAAGACGTCTGAACTGTGTTAGAACTCATGCCTCCTTGTCTCATTTCAGGGTTTTGATATTGACAAACCAAGCATAACTCACAATGATGCCAATCATGGAGCAAAAAGAAATCAATCAAAAGAGCAAAGAGCACAAGTATTGAAGTAACAAGCAAGAAGACTTAGGAACTCAAATTGTACTGAGGTTAAACACTCAATACTTCTAAGACGTTGGCTCAAAACAAAATCAATTTTACTCATTCATTCAATAGCATCCTTTCAAATCATGAAAATGCTTTTTGAGCATTGAACATCAATGTTCTGGTTTTAGACATCGATGTTCCTGCCTTCAAACAATTTTTCAAAAATAGGCAGTAGCTCAGAACATCGATGTTGGCATCCCAAACATCGATGTTCTCATGACCGTTGCACTTGAAAAATGTTTTGCAACAGCAAAACATCGATGTCTAAATTTGAGACATCGATGTTTCGTCAATTGATGTCTTTAAATTGATTTTCGCCGAACCAAATGAACATCGATGTTCTTCAAGCAAACATCGATGTTCCCATGATAATGCTTTCAAAATGATTTCGCTGAACCAAATGAACATCGATGTTCTTCAAGTAAACATCGATGTTCCCATGATCATCAGCTTTAAAATGATTTTGCCGAACCAAATGAAAATCGATGTTCAGTGAGTAAACATCGATGTTCTAGTGACCGTTGGACTCAATAATTCATATTTACTGGCAAAACATCGATGTTCCCTTTTGTAAACATCGATGTTCTCATGATCGTTGGTCCAATAATTCAAATTTACTGGCCAAACAACGATGTTCTAAGTTTAAAAATCGATGTTGTGCCGTTTTGAGCAGACATTTTTTCAACATTCCATGCTATTTTGTCTAAAGGTATTTTGGATTAATTCCATAACGGTCATACATGTTTTGAGACATATAAATAGAGTTATTGCAGCTCTGTTCAAAACAATCAACTCTCTACATTTTAAGCATTCATTGTCAAACATACATTACAATTTTTATGAGCCAATATCCTTGAGGATTGAGAGTTGCCTTTATAGAGCTTTATTTGTTACTCATTTCCACTCTTTGAGAGAGCTTTTGTTTGAGTGATTTTAAGTGTTGTCATACACCTTAAGGGAGGATTGTTCCCTTGTAGCAACTCATAGGAAGGGTGTCTTCTTTCCTTGAGAGAAGTCTTGAAGTGAGGTATCTTCAAGCAAGTAGAGTTTCATGTGACTCGAGCTCTAGGTTTGTATACGGTTTGTTAAGCACCCGGAAGCTTAACCTAGATAGTGAAATTTTCGAGAGAGTCTCTCGGAGGACTGGATTAGCCACACAAGTTGTGTGTATGAACCAGTATAAATTTTGGTGTGTCCTTATTCTTTCAACCCCGCATTTATTTCCTGCAAATTTTTGAATTTGTCCGAAAAACGCTATTCACCCCCCTCTAGCGTTGGGCACTTGTTCTAACAATTGGTAGCGGAGCCTAACTCTCTGAAAGACTTAACCGTTTGAGAGAAACTTTCCATGGCTTCTTCATGTAATTATGCAGGACTTTTTGAAGGACAATCATCCACTCGTCCATCGCTCTTTGATGGCACTCCAAGCCAACAACTATGCTCTTTGGGGAATCATGAAGATCGGAGAGCAAATTCCGACAAAAAAAGTTGGTGAAACCACAATGACAAAGACGGAGGCGGAGTATGATGCTGCAGACATTACGATGGTTGAAAACAACGCCAAATCGACTCCCTATATTGTGCAGTCAACCCCGATGATTATCGGAAAATCTCTTGCTGCACAAACGCAGATCACCTACGAAGGAACCGTTCAAGTTCGAGAGGCCAAAATCGACTCCCTCACTGCAGAATACGAACTCCTTCGAATGAAGGAGAACGAGAGAATAGAGGAGATGTTCGATCAATTTTCAAAAATCGTAAATAACCTTCATGCTCTCAAGAAGGTCTACTCCGACAAGGACTTGGTCAGAAAAGTTCTTAGAAGCCTCACTCCCAAATGGCGCTCTAAAGCCGACGCAATCTATGAAAACATCGGGACATCGAACACAACCATTGACGGTCTTAGAGGTAATCTTCTAACCTATGAAACTACAATTCTTAAACCTTCTTTGCAGGAACCTAAGAAGAAGGACATAGCTTTCAAAGCTTCCACCTCCAAGACGCAAGAGCTCACTGAATTGGACTCTAGCGATGATGATCAAGAACTCGGACTAGTCATCCGAAAATTTCACAAATTCATGAAGAAATAATTTGAAAGGAAAGGGAGGAAGATTTCTGGTCCACCTAAGTGCTATGGGTGTGGAGAGGTTGGGCACATCAAGCCCAAGTGCCCCAAGGCAAAGGAAGGAAAGGAAAAGAAGCCCTACAAGAAGCAAAGGGCATACATTTCTTGGGGAGGCGATTTCGGCGATGAATCATTCGATAGCGATGAAGAAGAAACGGCCAACCTATGTCTCATGGCACGAGTGGAAGAACCGGAAGAGGTAAGTACCACTTCTCTAAATGAAGATTTTACATATGAAGAATTGCAAAATGCATTTGATGAACTTTATAGTGAATTTATTTCGGCATCTAGAACTAATAAGGGCTTAAAGAAACAACTTGCAACTCTAGAAAATGATGTGGAAAAATTGTCAAATGAAAATGAAAAGCTTAAAGAAGAGAATAAGTTTTACGGAAAGAGGAGTGCTAATAAACCAGAAAGTCTAATTAAGGAATGCTCATCATCTAAGTCATTAAGGGAACAAGTTGAAGAACTTGAAACAAAAACTAGGGAGTGTTCATCATGTGAGACATTAAAAGAGCAAGTTAATGAACTTGAAACAACACTAAAGAAATTTAACACCCCTCAAAAGAACTTGAATTCTCTCTTAGGTAATTTGCAATCAACTAAACATGGAGTAGGTTTCAAGAATGAACCAAAGAAGAAGAAAGTTGAAACAAAACCTAGGAAACCTATGTTTCAACTTAAGGAAATCAAGGTAAGCAAAGTGCACAAACATAGGCAACATAGTAATTATTATCAAGCTAGAAGGATGCACAACCCAAACGTTATTTGCCATTATTGCAATAGAATATGACACAATGCTCCTATTTGCTATACTAGGCAGGGGCATTGGGTGCAAAAAGAAGCTCATTACCGTTATGCTTCTAACACTCAAGGACCCAAGAAGATTTGGGTACCAAAAACTCATTGATTTGCTTTTGTAGGTATGCTTGAAGGCATCAAGTGTACTTTGGTACCTTGATAGCGGATGCTCCAAGCACATGACCGGAGAAGCATCCATGTTTTTGCAAATAAAGTCATCAAATGGAGGAAACGTCGTCTTTGGAGACAACAGCAAAGGAAAGATCATCGGCATTGGCTCGGTTGGTAAAGATGAGTCTTCCTCCATTGACAATGTCTTGCTTGTTAAAGGTCTTAAACATAATCTCTTGAGTATAAGTCAATTTTGTGACAAGGGAAATCGTGTATTTTTTTTTTCCAAGTCATGCACCGTTGAACGTCTTAGTGATAATAAGATCATTCTACATGGTGAAAGAATTGACAACATTTACATGGTTAATAAAAAAAAAAGTCTTCATCAAAATTTTCAAAATGCCTAATGAGCAAAGAAGATGATATGTGTCTATGGCATCGTAGAATAGCTCATGTAAATATGAAGCTTTTGAACAAACTTGTTTCTCAAGACTTAGTAGTTGGCATTCCAAAGATTAAGTTTGAGAAGGATTATATATGTGATGCATGTCAAAAGGGGAAGCAAGTGAGAGCTTCGTTCAATTCCAAAAACGTTGTCTCAACATCTAGACCGCTTCAACTTTTACACATGGATCTCTTTGGTCCCTCACAAACCAAAAGTTTTGGAGGTAACTACTATGCCTTTGTAATTATTGATGACTACACTAGATACACTTGGACTTTATTTCTTACTCATAAAAATAAAGCATTTAATGTTTTCAAGAGTTTTCTTAAGAAAGTTCAAAATGAAAAAGATTGTTCAATTGCATGCATTAGAAGTGATCATGGAGGTGAATTCGAAAACAATCAATTTTCAACTTTTTGTGATAAACATGGCATTGGGCATGATTTCTCAGTCCCTCGGACACCACAACAAAATGGCGTTGTTGAACGCAAGAATCGGTGTCTTGAGGAAATGGCAAGAACAATGCTAAATGAGGCTAAAATTCCCAAGTATTTCTGGGCTGATGCAGTGAGTACGGCTTGCTATGTGTTAAATCGTGCAATCATTAGGCCAATACTCATGAAGACGCCCTATGAATTATACAAGGGAAGAAAGCCTAACATTTCTCATTTACGAGTCTTTGGATGCAAATGTTCCGTTCATAATAATGGGAAAGACAATTTTCGAAAATTCGATGCAAAATCTGATGAAGGCATCTTTCTCGGTTATTCATTGCGCAACAAAGCGTATAGAGTCTTCAATAAACGTACCTTAAGTGTTGAGGAGTCCCCTCATGTCGTGTTTGCAGAAAATGATGCTCGCTTGGCGAGAAAGGATTTCTGTGATGATCTTGTAGGTACACTTGAGAAGATGTCATTGGACGATAAGGAAGAAGAAGAACAAAGCAACTTACCAAAGGTGGCATACATCCCTGCGGAGGCAAGCTCTCAACAAGAAGCAGCTAACCCGGAGGAGAACACTCAAGACACAACGGTTGATATTAACCAAGAATTACCTAGAGAATGGCGAGAGTCTAAAGACCATCCTCTTGACACGGTAATAGGTGATATCGACTGCGGGGTAAGTACTCGTAATTCTCTTAGAAACACTATAGGTCATATGGCATTTGTTTCACAAATTGAGCCTCCAACCATTTCCGATGCAATTAACGATGAACATTGGACCTTGGCCATGCAAGAAGAACTAAACCAATTTAAACGTAATGAGGTTTGGAAATTGGTTCCAAGGCCCGTTGATCATACGATAATTGGGACGAAATGGGTGTTTAGAAATAAACTAGATGAAAATGGCATAATAACTAGAAACAAAGCTAGGTTAGTAGCAAAAGGTTACAATCAAGAAGAGGGAATTGATTTTGAAGAAACATATGCACCAGTTGCACGCTTAGAAGCTATTCGCCTATTGCTTGGATTTGCATCATCAATGGACTTTAAATTGTATCAAATGGTTGTCAAAAGTGCATTTCTAAATGGCTACATTCAAGAAGAAGTGTATGTTGATCAACCCCCAGGCTTTGAAGATCATGCATTTCTTGATCATGTCTTCAAACTTAAGAAAGCGCTCTACGGTCTTAAATAAGCTCCCCGAGCTTGGTATGAACGTTTGAGCAAATTTCTATTGGACAATGGGTTCAAAAGAGGAAAGGTTGACACTACACTCTTCATTAAAAGGAAAAAACAATGACATTCTATTAGTACAAATTTATGTAGATGACATCATTTTCGGTGCTACTAACATATCCTTGTGCAAGGAATTCTCTACTATGATGGCCAGTGAATTTGAGATGGCCATGATGGGAGAATTGATCTTCTTTTTGGGCCTACAAGTCAAACAAATGAAGGAAGGCACATTCATCTCACAATCAAAGTATTGCAAAGAATTGCTTAAGCGCTTTGAAATGGACAGATCAAAGGAAATGGCCACACCAATGAGCACTTCCGAACTTCTAGACAAGGATGATAAAGGTAAGGAAGTTGATGTCAAAAAGTATCGAGGTATGATCGGATCCCTTCTTTACTTAACCACAAGTAGGCCAGACATTATGTTTAGTGTTTGTTTATGTGCTAGGTATCAATCATGTCCTAAAGACTCTCATCTTAAGGCAATTAAAAGAATTATGAAATACTTAGTAGGCACAATTAATGTTGGAGTATGGTATCCTAAAGGTTCTACACTTCACCTCATAGGCTATTCCGACTCAGACTTTACAGAATGCAAATTAGAACGTAAGAGTACTAATGGAACTTGTCACTTGCTTGGCAACTCCTTAGTTTCTTGGTTTAGTAGGAAACAAGCTAGTGTAGCCTTATCCACCACCGAGGCGGAATACATTACCGCTGGTAGTTGTTGTGCTCAATTCATTTGGATGAAACAACAACTAGAGGATTATGGTCTTAACATCAATCACATTCCTCTTAGGTGTGATAATACTAGTGCCATAAGTCCAACTAAGAATCCAATCTTACACTCAAGGACTAAGCATATTGATATTAGGCATCACTTCATTAGAGATCATGTTCTCAAGGGAGACATAGCTATTGAATTTATTGACATAAAATTCCAACTAGCTGATATTTTCACAAAACCCCTAGAGAAAGAGTCATTCTTACGAATTCGAAATGAACTAGGAATACTTGACTCAACATTGCTCTAATCTGTGCCTTTTTGTATGGTTTCATCGTATTAATTCTTTACTGATTTGAGCGTCGGAGTGGTCTCTAAGTTGTTTTGTAGGTTCCCCTTACTTAGGCCAAGAGAAAGGGGGAATAAGAATTGCTGGAACAAGAAGAAGACAAAGAAGACCTTCCTGCACAAATGATGAAGATGATGATGGGAACCAAGGCCCAATTTTCTAAACTCTTATCTTTTATGTTATCTTTCATGTCTCTTCAATTTCAATAAAGAATTTGCCATTGCTATTTTCTTTTTGCTAACGCCAAAAGGGGGAAGATAAGAAGAAGTATATGCACGAAGAAATAATATGCACCAAGTTAGGGGGAATCATAGTTTGAAAAACATAGGGGGAATTAACCTCACTTATGAATTCATAAAACTTGGCACATACTAATCCCTCATTTTGAACTTATAAATTTGGCATATACTCCTATTTGTTTGTCACTATCAAAAAGAGGAAAATTGTTAGAACTCATGCCTCCTTGTCTCATTTCAGGGTTTTCATATTGACAAACCAAGCATGACTCACAATGATGCCAATCATGGAGCACAAAGAAATCAATCAAAAGAGCAAAGAGCACAAGTATTGAAGTAACAAGCAAGAAGACTTAGGAACTCAAATTGTACAAAGGTTAAACACTCAATACTTCTAAGACATTGGCTCAAGACAAAATCAATTTTACTCATGCATTCAATAGCATCCTTTCAAACCATGAAAATACTTTTTGAGCAATGAACATCGATGTTCTTGTTTTAGACACCGATGTTCCTGCCTTTAAACAATCTTTCAAAAACAGGCAGTAGCTCAGGACATCGATGATGGCATCCCAAACATCGATGTTCTCATGACCGTTGCATTTGAAAAATATTTTACAACAGCAAAACATCGATGTCTAAGTTTGAGACATCGATGTTCCATCAATTGATGTCTTTAAATTGATTTTTGCCGAACCAAATGAACATCGATGTTCTTCAAGCAAACATTGATGTTCTTCAAGCAAACATCGATGTTCCCATGATAATGCTTTCAAAATGATTTCGCCGAACCAAATGAACATCGATGTTCTTCAAGTGAACATCAATGTTCCCATGATCATCAGCTTTGAAATGATTTTGCCAAACCCAATGAACATCGATGTTCTTCAAGTAAACATCGATGTTCCAATGATCATCAGCTTTAAAATGATTTTCCCGAACCAAAGGAACATCGAAGTTCAGTGAGTAAACATCGATGTTCTGGTGACTGTTGGACTCAATAATTCATATTTACTGGCAAAACATCGATGTTCCCTTTTGTAAACATCGATGTTTTTATGACCGTTGGTCCAATAATTCAAATTTACTGGCCAAACATCAATGTTCTAAGTTTAAAAATAGATGTTGTGCCGTTTTAAGGAGACATCTTTTTCAATATTCCATGCTATTTTGTCTAAAGGTATTTTGGATTGATTCGATAACGGTGATACATGTTTTAAGATATATAAATAGAGTTATTGCACCTCTGTTCAAAACAATCAACTCCCTACTTTTTAAGCATTCATTGTCATACATACATTACAATTTTTATGAGCCAATATCCTTGAGGATTGAGAGTTGCCTTTATAGAGCTTTATTCGTTACTCATATCCACTCTTTGAGAGAGCTTTTGTTTGAGTGATTTTAAGTGTTGTCATACACCTTAAGGGAGGATTGTTCCCTTGTAGCAACTCATAGGAGGAGTGTCTTCTTACCATGAGAGAAGTCTTGAAGTGAGGTATTTTCAAGCAAGTAGAGTTTCGTGTGACTCGAGCTCTAGGTTTGTATACGGTTTGTTAAGCACCCGGAAGCTTAACCTAGATAGTGAATTCTTCGAGACAGTCTCTCGGAGGACTGGATTAGCCACACAAGTTGTGTGTGTGAACCAGTATAAATTTTGGTGTGTCCTTATTCTTTCAATTCCGCATTTACTTCATGCAAATTTTTTAATTTGTCCAAAAAATGCTATTCACCCCTCCTCTAGATATTACCGAAATACTGGGCTTGGGTCAGCACAGAAAAATCTGCATCCTGGGATAGCTTAAAATAATTATTGCTCCATGTAGACAGGTCCAAAAATTACGAAATTTAGTCCATAAAAAGCTCTGGAAGTCTAGTTTTATCTCCAAATAGTCTCACTTAATTTTGATTCCTAGAACTCCGGAAATCATCAAAATATTCAGTTGTGCTCACTGCAGAAAGTTTCCTAAATTGGGCCTGGTTTCCAAACTTGGCTAAAAAGCTTCCATTCTTCAATAAAAACGATAAATTCCTGATAAAAAAACTTAATCAGCAAAATTGAAGTACTAATTGACACTATGCATGAAAACACACAATAATATAAAAATTACACACATAATCAACCAAGAATACATAATAAAAGCCATTCAAAACCATCATAAAAACACTAACATTTAGATGTTATCAAATCTCCTCAAACTTAAACTTTACTTGTCCTCAAGCAAATAAAACAAAATAAACCAAATGAGGGTTTTGAAAATCTCCATCAATTCACACAATCAAAAAGAATTCATATCAAGACTTCCAAGATAATCACCAAGAGCTTACGAAAAACATTGAAGATCAAATGCCAAGAAAGAAAGAAAATCTCATGAAAAAGCATCCATGCCATAGTCAGGCTTACCCGCGCAAGCTTTTACACAAATCACTTAGCAAAAATCGATTTCCCATATGCATGCAAGAATGAATTGACGTCTTCAAAATTTGAAAAACTAGTCCCATAGGCAAATTCCAGAACTTAACTCCACTATTATGAATAAACACTCTCAAAAAGATCAATAGGACTTTACAAAGGGTTGTAATTGGGGTCTTGGGTAAAGGTTGATCAAAGAAAAGGTGTGTAGGAAATCAAAGTTCAAAAATTCACTTAAGAAAAGATTGCAATATACATTATCAAGAGATTAAAAAGAATTCTCAAAGTGTAAGTCTTGAAATAACATTCATCATGTGATCATCCAAAGAAAATTCAACTTGTTTCAGGAACCATTGATTGCGCAATTTCTCATCTCTTTTTTTTTGAATTTTTTTCTGAAATTTTTTTTTAATCGACTTTGTCTATTTTTTTCTCTTTTTTTTTCTTTTTTTTTTCTGCGCTTGACATTCCATAACATACTTGAAACAATTGAAAGTGCAAACATCTTCAATGCATAGATCTTCTTGGATGTCAAAAGATATGGTACAATCGCACTTATCATAGAAAGAATTTTGATAAAAACATAGAACAAAAATCTCTTAAGGAACTTTGAAAAATAGGGTATGGATAATGAAAGAAAAGAATGGTAGCTATAAGGCTTCAAAGGGTTAAAGGTGGGTAAATGTGGGTAAAGAAAGAAAAATTAGCTACCATGATTTAGGCTCAATGGGGTTAAACAATGGATAATGATAAAGGGTAGGGTTTTTATTGGCTTGTTGGTTCAAACAAAGAATGCCTAAATCATCTCTTTCATTGAGCATCTATGAGAAAAATTCGCTTTGAAAAGTTCTGAAAACTTGTTCTAGGACATATATATTGACGTAAAAATTTGAAAAATAATATATAGGGTGTCGAAAAAATGCTAAGCAAAGAATGCTAGAAGCTTGCATGAATTCATCACAACTACTCATGAACACAAGATCAATCAAAAAATCAAACTTCTTGCATCTAAAAGAAAAAATTTCAAAAACTCAAAGTAACTCTCTTGGTTCTCCATCAACAAAAATCATCTTGATCATAGAATGGAAGGTTTCAAAATAATTTTAAAAAACAAAGAAAATTTTTTTTACTAATTTGAAAAACAATTTTGGAAAAACAATTTTGAAAACAATTTGAAAATCAAGTAATGGCTTTTTACTAAGTAATCTAGTATCAAAAATATGCATACTCAATATATTAAAGTCAAAAACATGCTCTTTATTGACACTAAACAAACAAACACAAACAAATTGCAAAGAAATTTGTTCCCCCTCCTCAAATTTAAATCGGACAATGTCCTCATTGGCCAAGAAAGGAAAGAAACAAAGGGTAAAAAGATAGGCACATAAGAGAGGCACTCTCCTCAAACTTAGATTGAAGCACGTATAGCACATAACAAAAGATAATCTAAGAGAGAAAGTAAGAATCAACCATAAGAGAGATATAGAAATCGAAATTGCATTGCCACTAGGTGTTCATGACAGCAAAATTAAACACATTTGACATGAAATTTAAATTGCCACGAAGATGACTAGCATTTACTGCATCCTATAAAAGTAAAGACATAAAGCAATAAAAACACAACACATAGAATGATGATGCATGAAACTACTCGGCATGTTTGTTTTCTATGTTCTCTAACTTCTTCCTAAGTTGCGCAATGGTCTTCTCTTGTTCATCCAATTTACTGCACATGACTCTCCCTAACTTATCAACAATGTCAACCAACTTATCCATTTGAGAGAGTAATTTGCCGATGGTTTTGTTGAGATTGGCGATGCCATCGACTTGAGCTTCCCATCCCATGAGAAAGTCGAAGATGTTGGAGGAATCGGACTCCACGGATGATGTAGACAATGGTGGCCTACGATGGATCGGTTGTGTGCTAACACAAAAGCATTCCTCATCAACCTCTTCTTCATCACTAAAAGGATATGGATCAATGGGTTCATGGAGTTCTAGGGCCATAGCTGCGGCAACATGCTTATGCACGGTCTCAAGTGCGGGGTTAGAAGGGGTTAAAGTGTAGGGGTCTAGGTTAATTCCTAAGAATTTTGCGACATGAGTGATCAGTCCTCCACATGCTATCTCGCCTTCTCCTTTTCAAATATGAGCAAAATTTTGCAGCAACCAAAGTCCTCCATTGAGCTTGTACCCGTGTACCATGCAAAAGAGTACAAAAAGCTCATCACATTGCACCTTGTGTGCATCTTTGGTTCTTCCAAAGAAAGAGTGTGCCAAAACTCTGTGTAAATACCTCAGTGCATTGTCCTTAATGCACAAGTCATTAGCCAAGCCTTTGAAGCGCGCATATGAAGTACTACAAAGTGTATTCCACATGACACTTGCGTTAAAGCCACAGCTAGGAACTCGCCATCCTTCGGCATCAAAACCAAAAATCTTGTTGAAATCAATTAAGCTCATCTCATAGTCTTTCCTTGCAAGCCGAAACTTGACATAGCCGGGATCATGAATGTCCTTGAGATTAGCAAGAAACTCATAAGTGAGCTCCTCGTATGACGGCTCCTTAATCTTGCAAAAATTGACTAGTCCTATGTTGACAAGGTACTTGCCAATCGGCTCCTCAAGATTGTTAGATTCAACCACCTCAAAATCAATGTACCTCGTAGAAAGTAGAGGTCTCCTAATCAACTTATCAAACATAGCGCGATTCGCTTCAGAGATCCGTCCCGGATTGTACTCAATAAACTTAGGCATAGGCATAAAGCGCGGGGTGTGGTCGGTGGTGGTGAAGTTGGGTCGGCAAGTGTTGTTTGTAGGAAAAGTCATCTTGAACTAGGGCTAAAGAGGGTACGAGACGAAAAGAAAAACCTAAAGGGTGCTAGGGAAGTGAAATCGGCACTAGGTGTATGGATGTCTAGAGCTTGAAAGTTTTGGTGTGGAAAAATATGGGGGGGTATGGGTGTGTATTTATAGGCTCTAGAGGCGGTGGAAAAAGGGGTGTTGGTGCCGACTTCTAGTCCTATGGGTACTAGGAATCCTCCTCAAACTAGTATTCAAAGTGGGTGTCGTCTAGGAATCCTATTTCTTCAAGGATTAGAAAATCCCTAAAAACAAAATAAAGACTAAATCCTAAAAACTAAAGGAATAGTAACCTATATATATTTTTTGTGGGCGTAGGACTAACTAAAAAATCGCAAAGGGGTGCTGATAAAAAAATCAAAGTCCGTTGCGTGGCCTCCTTGCTCTCGGGTCGGTGTGCCTGGGTGCAGATTGGTGCGCCTTTGGCGTGCCTTGGTGCGCCTGGGTGTGCCCTCGGGTGCGCTGGTTGGCGAGCCTGCGGGTTCGCCGGCGGGTGTGCCGATTGGTGCATCCGGGTGCGCTCAGTTGTGCCTTGGTGCGCCTGTAGGTGCGTCGTCCGGGCTGGTGGGTGCGCGCTGACCTGCTCGTTGGCGCGCCTTGGTGCGTGCTGATGTGCGGGTTGGTGTGCCTTTCCTAGCCCGTGGGCTCACTAATTGTCCTCCTTACGCGCCACGGTGAACTAATCGGTATATCCTATCCCAAAAATTTTTTGTTTTTCGATTTTTTTGTGTTTTTCTATTTTTTTTATTTTTATCTTTTTAATGAATTATGAAAAGGTGAAAAATCCTAGGGGCTAGAAAAATAAAAAAATCCTAAAAACTAATCCTAAAAAATGTCTCCTCTAATTTAGCCTAGTTTGTTATGAGCTTGCCATCGGAGCCTAAGGGTTAGTGTTAAATCTATATGAATGCATCAATACAAATAAAATCCAACAAAGCACTCAAGCAAATCATCACAGATATTACGCAGAAAAGTAAAAGTTTGAGTTTATGAAAAGCTTCTCTGTTTAATTTGATGAAGAATTCGTCTTGACCCTTCCTTAGTGTGGTTGATCTCTCCTCGAAAAATTTCTTCCTTCTTGCATTCTGCATATACTCAAAAACAAAAAAAACAAAAAATTAATGAAAATAAAAGACTCAAAACACTAAACTACCTTAAATTGTGGGTTGCCTCCCATAGAGCGCTTCTTTACTGTCGTCTTAGCTGGACTGGATGGATGGACGGTTATGGTGGATCATGAAGCTTTTCGATGAATCGCCTCCCATGAGAATCGCCTCGATTGTAGACTTTCAACCTTTGACCATTCACTTTGAAAATTCCACATCTTTCACTCCATATATCAACTGCTCCATGCTGATAGACCTTCTTTACAACAAAAGGTCCCGACCATCTCGACCTCAGCTTCCCAGGAAATAACTTCAATCTTGAATTGTACAGCAAAACTTGGTCACCTTCCTTGATCTCGCGCCTAATGATGTGCTTATCGTGCCATCTCTTTGTTCTTTCTTTGTAGATCTTTGCATTTTGATAGGCATCTAATCGCAATTCTTCAAGCTCATCAAGTTGAAGTAGACGTCTTTCTTCGGCCTTCATCAAGTCGAAATTAAGAGCCTTTATTGCCCAATAAGCTTTGTGCTGGATCTCTACAGGCAGATGGCATGAATTTCCATAGACCAACCATAAGCTTTGTGCTGGATCTCTACACGCAGATGGCATGACTTTCCATAGACCAATTTATAGGGAGTGGTCCCTATTGGCGCCTTGTATGCAGTCCGGTATGCCCATAATGCATCGTCTAACTTCGATGACCAATCCTTTCGGTTAGGATTCACTGTCTTCTCTAGTATCCTCTTTATTTCCTGGTTGGAAACCTCAGCTTGTCCACTTGTTTGTGGATGATATGGTGTTGCAACCTTGTGCTTCACTCTGTATTTCCTTAATAATTCCTCAAACCTCTTATTGCAAAAGTGTGTTCCTCCATCACTAATGATAGTGCACGGAGTACCAAATCTGGTGAAAATATTCTTTCTGAGGAAATTAATAACTGTCTTTCCATCATCATGGGGCACTGCGACTGCTTCCACCCACTTAGACACGTAGTCTACCTCAACTAGGATGTATCGATTGTTGAATGATGCGGGGAATGGCCCCATAAAATTGATACCCCAAACATCGAATAATTCTACTTCTTGAATTCCTTGTTGCGGCATCTCGTTCCTCCTACTGATATTTCCTGTCCTTTGGCATTTGTAGCATGCTTTCACAAAAGATTTCACATAAGAAAACATTGAAGGCCAATAAAATCCTGATTGCAATACCTTTGTGGCAGTTTTCCATGCACCAAATGTCCTCCGTAAGGTGCGGCATGACATTGCTCCAAAATTGCTTTACTTTCGTCTTCAGGAATGCATCTCCGAATGATGTTGTCATTGCACCTCTTGAAAAGTAACGGCTCTTCCCAAAAATAATCTCGTACATCGGCAAGAAATTTCTTCTTTTGATGCCATAAAATCCCCGGTGGTAGAATTCCGCTTACAAGATAGTTGACGAAGTCGGCATACCAAGGAGCTTCTTTAGTAGAAATCGCATTCACCACGGCGAGGAAATTGTCCGGCAATGCGCCATTGATCGGCTTCTCCTCTTCTTGCTTCTTGTCTTTCACAGCACCATCTACTCGGAAACAACTGTCTTCTTCAAGTGGTCCTTCGGTTGCACGAAAGACATTGAACTCGATTTTCTCATTCCCAATCCTTAGAGTAAGCTTTCCATCATGAACATCAATTTGAGCTCTAGCTGTAGCTAAGAACGGCCTCCCAAGAATAATCGGCATTTGAAAATCAATCTCCATATCGAGCACCACAAAATTGACTGGTACAACCTTGATTGGAATATCCTCCAATATCCCCACTGGATACTTGACAGATCGATCCGCAAGCTGAAGAGAGATGGTAGTCGGCTTCATGTCTCCAATATCTAGCTTCTCAGCAATTCGCTTTGGAATAAGACTAACACTGGCTCCCAAATCATATAGAGCTCGCTCAATGCACATAGAACCAATATTGCAAGGAATAGAGAAACTTCCAGGGTCCTTCAGTTTCGGCGGCAGCTTGTGCTGCAGGATTGCACTGCACTCCTCCATCAAAGCCACTGTCTCGTAATCTTCTAGCTTCCTTTTCCTGGAAAGAATTTCCTTGAGAAATTTAGCATAAGCAGGCATTTGAGAAATTACTTCAGTAAATGGAACATTAATATGCAATTTCTTTAATGTTCAAGAAATCTCCCGAATTGTTCGTCTTTTTTGCTCTGCTGAAGTCGCTGAGGGAATGGAACCGGTGGTTCATAAGCTTTGAATTCAGGCCATATCTCCTTCGGTTGCTCTCTTTTCTACTTCGCTAGCTTCCACTTGGGAATCCACTTCTCTTGCTCTTGCATCTTCTCCTCTGCTCCCTTTTCAGGTAACTACTTCTCTACTTTCGGTTGCTCATCTTCTTCTTCTTGCTTAATGATGGTGTCGGCTTCATCTTCTTTAGATGGATAGGGATCATTTAATTGCTTGCTGCTTCTAAGTGCTACAGCCTTGACTTGCTCTCTCGGATTAACTGTGGGCTGTCTCGGTAGGTTTCCTGGTGTCCTCATGATCGCCTCTGCTTGCTGCGCAAGTTGCATCTCAAGCATCTTCGAGTGAGTCTCCATATTCACCGTCCGATTGTTGAATCCTTGCATCATCTTCGTTTGCATACGTTGAGTCTCCATTATGGCTTTCATCACAGATATAAGATCCATGTCTTGATTCTTCGGAATTGGCATGCTTGAACTCTTCTGCCCATAATCGTTCCTTTGAAAGTTGCTTTGCTGGTTCGGGTTGCTCTCCCTCCATGAGAAATTAGGATGATTCCTCCATTCCGGATTGTACGTGTTGGTGTAGGGTCCTCGTTGTTGTTGGCGTTGATGAATGTAGTTCATCTGCTCAATCTTCAAGTCGTCTCCGATTGAACAATTCATTGAATTGGGTCCAGCACCTGCACATTTATCGCATATTAAACTCGGCATAACTGCATCAACACATGATTTCACCTGCTGACTCAAAGAATCTAGCTTCGAATTAAGTATTGTCACTGTCTCCACTTCCAGAATTCCAGCTACTCGCTTGTTGTTTGATCGTGAAGAACTCTGGTAAGTGTTACTTGCCATCCTCTCCAACTTCTGATACACCACATCTGGTGCTTGCGCCATGAATACCCCTCCTGAAGCTGCATCCAAACTCATGCACAAAGGCTCATTTAAACCATTAAAGAATGATTGAACTACAAGCCATTCGGGTAATCCATGTTGTGGGCATCCTTGAATAAGATCCTTGTAACGTTCCCATGCTACACAAAAACTTTCTCCATCGAATTGAGTGAATGATGTAATCTTGCTCCGGATACGTGCTGCTTTATCAGGTGGATAATACTTGGCAAGAAAAGCCATTGAAAGTCCTCCCACGTCTTGTATGTTCCAGCTGCTGCTGACTTCAACCACTTCGAAGTCGATTTGCATCATCAGTCGCCCCATTGATTTTGATCAAATCAAAAATCTCCGTAAACGTCTGTAGATGTTGATTCGGGTCCTCATTATCCAAGCCTCCAAATTATTCCTATTGCACCATGTGAATGAGTGTTGTCTTCAGTTCATAATTGTTGGCATTGATTGCTGGCCTTACAATGCTCGACTGCACGATATCCAAACTCGGTGTTGCGTAGTCACCCAATGTCTTGTTTCCTTCTTCTGCCATGATAACTGTCTCGAAATTATCTGCTACAACTTCTGCTTCTTCTTCTATTTCAGTGTCTTGAAGAAACTCCACAGGCTCTACAACTTGCTTCTGTTTTCGCTTGTTCGCGCGTAGTTGCTTGTCTAATGTTCTCTCGATCTCCGGATTGATCTCAGGAATTGGACTCGATGAAGCACCGCATCTCGTCCTGGGCATCAACCAAAATCGACAACACTATATAAAAAAGAAAAACAAAAAACGATTAAATAAAATAAAAAGAAATAAAAAGACACTAATGCGAAAAATAAAACCTAAAGTAATCTAGCTGCAATCTCAATAGTATTAAATCTGTTCGATCCCCGGCAACGGCGACAGAAAAGCTTGATGCGTTTTATTTATGCGTGACTTTTTCAAATTTATGATTCTTGATCAATTCACAACAGGACACACAAATAACTCACGAGTAAATGCAGCGATTGTTAACTGCAAGAGCACAGTGTACTATGTAGTGTAGTAGTCTAATCAAGGTCGATCCACGGAACAAGGGAAATAAGTACTACCTAATGTCACAACTTACAATTATCTAGGCAAATCAATTAAAAGATGGTGTAGGGTGATGTCGACTAGGCTAGAAGAAAAAGAAATAAAATCGCAGACATAGTCTAAAGTGAAGTTCTATCAATATCTAAAGCAATCTAGGAAATCGGGGTTCACACAATTACTATCTAGGTTTATCATGCATGGAATCGATATCTCCTATTGATGTGTGATTGTGGGCAATTGTTTCTAATATCTTAATCCTCAGCTCTTGCATGTTGAATCAAATATTCAACAAATATTACTACCTAACTCTCGCATAGCCTAGCATCAATAATAAACTCATTAAGCATGAAACAATCAATCAAACCCTAAGAAACTATCAGCTCTCACATATTTTAGCATCAATCAATCTATGTTCTTCTAGGTATCATCATATAAATCACGTAGCTCTCGCATGTTGCAATCAATAAGAATCAATCCAAAGTAGATAATAAATTCGGCGCACATAGGTTGAACAATCAACACAATCAATTGAATAAACATCAAACCATATATAATAAAACCATAGAAGTAATTGGCTACATCCCTAATCCCAAATTAGAGAATTAGTTCATCATAATAAATAGCAAATCATCAAAATCTCACAAGAGTTCATCAAGTAAACAATTAAACAGAAAGAAAATCGAATAAAAGAGAGAGTAGTGAAGTCGGGTAGCCGATTGTGTTGGTGATGATGGCGTCGACTTGTGCTCCTCTGATGACGACTTCTGCTGCAATTGGACTGGTGATTCTGTGACTTTGAATCTTCAAATCTTACTGGAAAAATTTTGAATTGTTGAGGGGAATAACCTCTGAAATTGGATAAGAAATTCGGCACCACCTAGAGGATCCACAAGAGTGAAAACCCTAACCCTACTAGTGTGTGTGACCTAATAACTAACCAATTCGGCAGAGCTTCGCCCTATGACTTCTGCCTCCTGAATATGTCGACCTTGGGGGTCCTTTTATACTGACTTTAGCTGCTGGAAGTCGGTGGGGCTCTCCTACTTTGAATGGAAATTGAATTCTTTACTTGCTCTCCAAGTTGGACTTTTGCCTGTTTTCTGACCCAAAAATTCTACGCCACTTAACTCCTATAAGAATTCCGAACTGGGCATTGGGCTCTTCTAAACATTTCTCTATAATTCTCTCAGCTTTCTTTCCATAAAAATAACTCTTCAATTGGACTTCTGTAGCTCAAGATATCGCTGAAACACTGGTCATGGGTCGGCACAGAAAAATCTGCATCCTGGACTGGATTAAAATAATTACTGCTCCTTGTATACACGTCAAACAATTATGAAATTTATTCCACATAAAGCTCTGGAAGTCTATTTTTGTCTCCAATTGGTCTCACTTAAGTTCGATTCCTAGAACTCTTGAAATCATCAAAATAGTCAGCTGTGCTCACTGCAGAAAGTTTCCTAAATTGGGTCTGGTTTCCAAACTTGGCAAAAAAGCTTCCATTCTTCAATAAAAACGATAAATTCCTGATAAAAACACTTAATCAGCGAAATTGAAGTACTAATTGACACAATGCATGAAGACACAGAATAATATAAAAATTATACACATAATCGACCAATAATACATAGTAAAACCCATTCAAAACCATCATAAAAACACTAACATTTAGATGTTATCAGTTACCTCTTGAAGCCCTCCTCTCGCTCCCTTTAGATTCCCGCTTCTTAATAGATTCTTGACTCGATTTCAATCTAAACCTGGTACTAAAGTAGGCCGAATCAACATCTGTCATCAACAACAAAGTTGTAGATCTCTTTCTTAGCTTTCCACAGACACCAAGAACGCAACAATTCAACATCCGCAGCTCGAGATATTGCGATTTTTCCGCGACTGCATTGGGAAGAAATCTCCTCTCGGGTTTGCACATTTTTTTCCAATGATTTGCTCCAATTGGCCACCTTCTTCTAACCCTCTTGCTCTCCTGTTGCTACTGAGTTGTTGCTACTCCTCTCTACAAAATCTCTCAAGAAAACCAACTCCTCTATTACCTCCTATACTCAAAGAATAAGGGTTTCTCCAAGCACTCTAAGCTTGTGGGTGTGTAGAAAATAATTCCAATGTGTGTGTCAATTGTGTGTAATGGGGGGTCTATTTATAGTGTTCAGGGGGGTAAGGGGTCGTCCTATTAATCTAAGGGTCGAGATCGAACCCCTAAATCAGATGGTTATACACTAGGAATTGAGATAGAAGGAAAAAAAAAAAAGATTCTAGAACCATCGACCGCCACAGCCTCGGCGGTCATGTCGCCACGACCGCTAGGGCCTGGCAGTCGTCCCTCTATGTCCGCCGCCGACTTCTCAGTTTTTCCTCTTTTCTTACTTTTTCTCCTCCAATCCGATTCCTATTTGGTTTCCACCCCTACTATAGTATTCTCTGACCCAAAAAAACACCTTTAAACTTGTATCTCACTCTAATACTTTTTCTTTTTATCAACCCCACTTCAAATTATTCCTCTTTTCTACTAAAACAACCATAAAAACACAAAATAGGCAAGATATATATTTATTCTCCAATTTCCACAAAAATTAAAATTAAATTTAGCTGTAGGCCATATGTTTAAATGGGCTAACATCTCTGGAAGATCCATATCTTATTGGCCCAAACTTAATATCTACTTCTAACCCAAAATTAATCAAATAACAAAGGACCAAAAATAAATAAAAAGAAATAAGCAAATAAAATACCCTTACTCTACTACATTAAATCACAAACATAATCATGCCATCAATCAAATCATCTCATCAATTAATGACATAAACAAATTTATAATTTAAAATAATAGAATAAATCATGGGTCAAATTTGGGTGTTCACAGATGCCCCTCGCTGGTGAAACTTTACAAAACTGAAGACGAACCAATGAAAAGAAGAACAACCAAATTTGAAGGAGTTTGTTACTGCTAATGCTGACGCTCGACATGCATACCATGGGTTGGAAAATTCCATGTTCTGAGGGTTTCCACTTGGGAATAGGGAATCATCTCATCCCTAAGTATTCGCTGGGGATAATACTCTGCTGGGGAGGAATAGTCTCCTCGTGACTGGAGTCGGTGTGGGAGAGAATGTTGAGAATTCTAACCTTAACCTATGCTTATCTTAGCTCGGTGTAGGAAAGGATACACCTAACTCGTAACCCATCCTGGATTTCTCGGTGTAGGAAAGGACACGCCTAACCCGTAACCTATTATGGATAACTCAACTCGGTGTGGGAAAGGACACAGCTAATCCGTAACCTATTCTGGATAACTCGTCTTGGTGTAGGAAAGGACATGCCTAACCCTTAACCTATTCTGGATAACTCGACACTGGAAAGGATACTCAGAATCTTAACCCCGTAATCTATTCTGGGACCTGCTGTAGAAAAGGATGTTTGAAATCCTAACCTGTAACCTATTATGGGAAGCTTGGTATAGAAAAGCATGTTTGAACCCTAACCCTAACCCGTAACCTGTTCTGGACTCGTCATCTGGTTATCATGGTGTAAGGAAAGGGCATACCGACCCTAACCATTGACCTATTCGTCAACTGGCTATCAACTCGACTGGATACTATAAGGGGATCTCATCCTGGAAGTCTTTCTTAGCGTTACTGGGGGAAAAATTTTACAAACCATGGGGTGTTTCAACCCAAAGTCCATCACGTCTTCGCATCAGTTATCAATTTAGCCACTGAGAATTGAAAATATCAGTTTGGTCGGGTGGCATGCCCCAAGATGTATAAACTCGAAACAAAGGGTAGCATGCCCCTAAAAAAGATCATCTCGAATCATAAGGTAGTATGCCCCGAAAAATCGAGTAAAAAACTAGTGGGGTGGCATGCCCCGAGATATAAAATCATGAAAAAGGGGTAGTATGCCCTTAAAAATCACATCTGGTGTGGGTCCTCATGCCTTTTCTGAAAAACCAAATCTCATGAAGGGGTAGCCTGCCCTAAAATCTCAAATTATGGGGGTAGCATACCCCGGAAAAATCTCATTCAAAACGTGGGGTAGCATGCCCCCTTTTTTGTCAAAATTTTAGGTCCGGCAGGCCTCGTTCACAAATGTGTTCATCGTAATTTCAAATCTGGTTCGACAAGTGCCATTTGCAAATTGTTTGTTTGATAATTTTTAGAACATGGTTTACCCTCCTACCCCCCCCCCTACAAACCCCCCCCCCCCCCCCCCCCCCCCCCCCCCCCCCCCCCCCCCACCCCACCCCCCTCCTCCCCTCCCTCTCTCTCTCTCCTTCATTTCTTTTTAGTTTTTCAAATTCCGGTGGTCATCCCTCTTCGTCCACCGAGCATAGCAGTCCTCTCGGCATGACTGCCCTGGCCTGACGGTCATGATTCCCAGATTGTTTCCCCCTTGGATTTGGACTTTTCCCAAGGCGATTTTGAGGTTGGATCTGAATCTAATCCGCACTGCTGCCTTGTTCTACGATCAAGATCAACGGGTTTTTTGTTTTGACTCGGGCCTTCTAGAGTTATGTCCTTCCATTGATGAGTTCAATGCTTGCTTTTGTGCCAAGGATATTGGCCAACTTGTCATGGTTTCTTCTGCTAATCACGTCAAAAAGGAAGTCAGCCAATTTCTTTCTCTAGCTGTAGGACAAATTCATTTCCTCATGGACCCCATTGGTTTTCTGGATTTAGCCAAGGTAATAGATTTATATTTCTCTGGTGACCCCTTTCATGAACATCCCTGGGAATCTGATCTTAAGTGGAGGAAGAAAAAGCACAATTCTGCACTTGCTCTCGTGATGGTGAACGAATTCTTGCTAGTAGGATCCTTCGGTACATGTCCTCTAAATATAGATGCACTAGTGGCCCCGGTTACTCAATGGGAATAATCTTGCTCCGTTGATTCTAGGCGAAGCTCTCAATTATTTGGATACTCTCTCAAATGACCCCGAGTGTCTCGTGACTGGTTCCCCTCTGCTTCTCCAGCTAATCCCTTCTCTTCACTTCTCAATCACTTCTGCCCTATGTCCTCAACTATTTATTCTAACTCGTTTATCCATATAGATGTGGCTACAGGAGCATCTTTGACTGATCGGGCCTCCGGGAGACAAACCTTACTCCTCAAGGAACTTATGGAATTGCGGAATGATTATCTCTTTCTCTTCTGTTCGTGAATGGGTCTTACATCTCTACAGTATCGATAGCGATCAAGTGGTGTGGTTTTGCGACTGGCTTGGTATGCAAAAAGTATTCCTTCGTACCATTACTCGGGATTTTGTGCTCCTTCCGGGTATTGAAAGATTCACCTACTACCGTCCTTCCTGGATCGGCCATATGCAAACCATTCCCTATCAATTAAACCACCAATCCTTGGTGCTATGGATACCCATGCAATGAAGTTCATTAAAGGAAGCTGGAATTTGCCCCGGAGCAACTACGTTGGTCAATACTTCAAGATAACATTCCCCCTTCCTATTAGTCGTGGTTAGAGAAGGATACTTTCGAGTCCAAAACCTCTCTTATACTCCTAAGGAAAATCTACCTGAAGGCCCCTGATCCATTTTAGTCTACCAGGAATGCTAGGCGCAAGAGACACGAAAAGAACCCGACATCTATTTAGATAGCTATTTTCCACATCCACAACATGTGCAAATAAATGAGTGAACAAACTCCCCTTTATCCATTATTCTTTGAGCTTTTATCAATAAAAGAAAAGGCCGGACCCAAATTGGGATTCCTATGTATTCATCCATGTCATTTTCTTCTTTTTTTTTCCCTTTTTTTCGACTTTTCCTTTTTTTAAAGTATTTTTTCCTTTTTTTTCTTTTTCCGAACAAATGAAATCAGACCTACGTAGTTCTTTTTGTAATTCTTCTTTTACTAATATCCACTTTTTAGATTAATTCTTATAGATCTTAGGGAGTTGCTCATGCCATTATATTTACACATATTGAGAATAGCGCCGGAAAGAGACATGGGATAAAGAAAAAGTGCCTTTTATTTAAAATTTAAAAGCCAACCGGCTACAGGCTCGACTCGAACTTAGACTCATTCTTTATTTGGATGTAGTATCCTTATTCATACCTCATTTTCCTACTTCAATACCTCACCGTCCCTTGCTCGCTCCCAATCATATTTCCTCTCCTTCGTAACCTAAATCTCCATCTCCTTCTTTGACCATATAATCATGATACTTGAAGAAAAATTCAGGTTTCGATTTTGCTGGGGTGTTCTTCATTGCCTTAGTTCTTGATAGTTCTATCTCTTTACCTTGTTCATTCAGATCACGATCAAATGCTTGCCCTCCTGAGGCGAGTGCTTGTGAATCAATTGATATGTTAAGCTCTCGACATTTTTTGAAGACCTTCTGTAGGGCGGTTTCATGGGACTCTCATGTTTTGGACTTCACCGTTATGGCATCTAGATGAACACCTACTTCTTCAATTGAACACTTAGTAATTGCCTTCTGATATATGACTCTGGTGTTGATCAAACCTAGGGGCGCGATTGTCTCCCGCTGTTTCTTCCTTACATCCACTTCTTTAAGTGTATCAACTTCTTCGTCCAACCCCTCATAATTCTTGTGCCCAGGTATAGATTCCTCAAATATGAAATCGAACTCGTTGAGTATGGGCATTGGGTTAGTTTTACTGTTAGGCTTTTGAGGCAAGACTATCTCCGATCTCTCAATCAAGCCCTGGATCTCGTGGCGGAGTCGTGCGCAAGTATCAGTAACATGCCCCGCCATTTGATGACATTCGCAATGCGAATTTGGGTCCCCATTGATGTGCAAGTCGGGTCTTGGCACAATTGGCTGCAGCAGATTCTTCTCCATACACTTTTTGAGCATTTTGCTTGAAGACATAGGTAGAGGAGTAAATTTCCTCGGTGTTGACTCGATGCGAAGCGGTGCTTGTGTAGCTACATAATTCACCTCTGTAGGCTTCTTTCCTTGTGTTGTGCCAAAATTACACCTAGGTGCTAGGGCATCAGCAGCCACCTTGATCTTTCTCGAAGCAATCGCGTCTTCCAACTGGGCCCCTGCCCCAATAAGAGCCGTGAAATTGGCATAGTAATTACCAATCATACATTGGTAGTATACCGGCTGAAGATTTTTATCACCATTTGTACTTGTTCATCCTGTGGGGGTCGATTCACCATCTGGGAGGCCTTATTGCGCCACCTTGTGATCAATGCCGAAAATGTCTTGTGCGCCTCTTGCTTTGTTGTCTCGAGATCCCTTCTGGTCATATCAACCTCAGTGTTATAGCTATACTACTTCAGGAATTCGGCACAAATATCCTCCCACTTGCTCATCCTTGACTCGTCTAGACTCATGAACCATTTTAACGTGGCACCGGACAAGGTCTTTTGAAACAACTGGGCCATCAGCTCTTTACTCACCCTCATTGATTGTGGCATCCTCACATAAATTTTCAAATTAGTCCTTGGGCATCCGATTCCGCTGAACTTCTCTATATCCGGCATCTTAAACTTCTCAGGTAAGTGCGCACCGAGGAACAACGACAAACGGCTAATATTTCAGTCGTCTTCTTTCAATTTAATGTTCTTCACCACTTCTTCCAGCAACCGGAGCCTCTCCTTGTCATCTTTGGCTTCCTTTGTTATCGTGTCGTTGTCTACATCCACTGGGTTATTCTTCTCGGCCCCAGCCTTTGAGGCTTCCGCTTCCTCGCTCTTGACGACAAGCATCTTCTTCTTCCTTATCATCTCTAACAATTCCACTGTTGCCAGATACTTAAGCATGGTGCGAACTTCCTGGATCTCAGCCAACTCCTCAACACACATCTCAGCCATGTTGCCCTAGTATCCCAAAAGAGCGCGTGCAAGGGTTCCGGGTTCCCGTGGGTTCTTTTCTCTCTATACTCACATAGGGTATTTGGTGTCTTTTTTTTTTGGTTTTTTTTTTTAAAAAAATAAAAGGCACATTGTTTGCACGGACTAATGCCTTTTTTGGTACCTGTGTTGTTCTTGATTATCACAATTCATACCGGTGTTTTAATTTGGTCACATTTCATCTCTCAATTAAGCCCGATTACCCTATTTTGGTTATTTTGACCGTTTTACCTCTAAAATCAATGATGTATCAGTTCTTTCACCAGAGTTCACCTAACCGACCCGAAACCCAGTGGTTATCCAAAGCCTAACCGAAACCCAACCCGAACAGGACATTTATTTATTATTATTTTCATTTTTTATTTTATTATTTTCTTTTATCCAAAAATGTTAATTCTAAAAATAGACATTTTTTTTCGTTCTAGTGTTCTGCAATATATTTTAGTTCTAAACATAGATATTTGGGTTATCGGGTGGGAAGGTGTTTGATTCTAAAAGAATATAGATTGCAGATTACTAGAACAAAAAGAAATATCTAATTTTAGAATTAAAATTTTTTTAAAAAATAAAATAATAAAAGAAAAGAAAAATGAAAATAATAAAGATTGTCTAGTTCGGGTTAAGTTAAGGTTAGGCTTTAGGTATCCATCAGTGTAACGTCCCGGCTTGTCGACTGTCACTACAGACCAACATGGGACCTTTCTAACATGCTTTGTCCTCACTCGCATATTTCCAGGGAAAACTTCCCAGGAGGTCACCCATCCTAGAATTGCTCGAAGTCAAGCACGTTTAACTTTGAAGTTTTTCTAGAATGAGCACCGAAAAGGTAGGTGCACCTTGTTGATATAGTTAGTACCCATCAAACCTTTTAAGCTATTCTTGATTGTACAGTCCCATACCTGTACAACCTCGAAATCATTTCATTTGAGATATATTCTTAATTATACAGTCCCATACCCGTATAATTATGAAATCGCCCCAACTATGCAGCCCCATCCCTACACAGTCTCAGGATCTCTCCTATTCCGGTGTGGATTCGGTTCATTCGTGTGCCCCTCCGTCTAGAAGCCTGCCAGAAGCCGCTCCATGTCCATGCTCAACCCGGCACCGGCGTACACTTCCCGCCCTCATAGACACCCGGGTGTCACAGGCCCACCAACTTCCGCTAGGTTCGTCCCCGAACCCTGCACCGTACTAGAGGAGTCCTGGAGCTCCGCTACCAACTGTAACGTCCCGGCTTGTCGACTGTCACTACAGACCAACATGGGACCTTTCCAACATACTTTTTCCTCACTCGCATATTTCCAGGGAAAACTTCCCAGGAGGTCACCCATCTTAGAATTGCTCCAAGTCAAGCACGCTTAACTTTTAAGTTTTTCTAGAATGAGCACCGAAAAGGTAGGTGCACCTTGTTGATATAGTTAGTACCCATCAAACCATTTAAGCTATTCTTGATTGTACAGTCCCATACCTGTACAACCTCGAAATCACTTCATTTGAGCTATATTCTTAATTATATAGTCCCATACCTGTATAATTATGAAATCGCCCCAACTATGCAGCCCCATCCCTACACAGTCTCAGGATCTCTCCTATTCCAGTGTGGATTCGGTTCATTCGTGTGCCCCTCCGTCTAGAAGCCTGCCAGAAGCCGCTCCTTGTCATGCTCAACCTGGCACCGGCGTACACTTCCCGCCCTCATAGACACCCGGGTGTCACAATCAGGTTTCGGGTCGGTTAGGTGAAGAATTCGGGTAAAATACTGGCATGTCATTGATTTAAGGGGTAAAACGGTCAAAATAACCAAATTAGGCAAATCCGACTTAATTGAGGGATGAAATGTGACCAAATTGAAACACATGTACGAATTGTGATAATCAGGAGCAACACAGGTACCGAAGAAGGCATTAGTCCTTGTTTGCACACATACTGGAAATCACAACAAACACATGTATGCACGTACCACGTTTCGATTAATTATGCATGAGGTGCTCAGGGTAGATGTTGGTTGGCGCTAAGAGACTGTCGTTAAAGGATAGTTTGGCCTACTCACATGTGACGTAGTGCGTCGTGTGAGGTCGCAGGCCTATTAAGCCCTATCATTGCTAAACGGCGAGAAATAGGTTCACCCTAGCCGATAACCCCGTATGATGGTATATACTGGACTATTATCCCCGTACCCTCTTAAGGTAGAAGCTTCACACATAATTCATGAATGCAAGGCACACATTCGTCAAACAAAAAGGCATACAGTAATCAACAATTGCACATGATTTCTTAAACTCTCAATATACCCAGTGGAGTCGCAAACTGTGAGGACCCGACCAAAAATTAATTTGATCCCTCACTACATCAAATGAGTCGCCACCTGAATTTTATTAAGGACAAAATTCAGGGAAAAATCTTGGCATCCATAACCTGCAGAAACTAGTCATAGTGTTCCAAAGATGTAGGATTCAGGGGTTCGCCACAGACGGGAAGGTGTTAGGCACCCATTCGTGTTGGGGCGAAATCATGTGCAATCGAAGATCCCAGTATGCCTTACGTACAAACAACACAAAAAAGGAAACAAAAGCAAAAACAAAAGTAAAAAAGAAAATAAACACATAATTGAGCTTGAGATTCCACCACTAGAATCCACCTACGTACTCCGGCGGCCGGATTCAAACGCACGTAATTCTTACATGGCATCACACAACACACACAATAATGCTGCAACATCCCAGCAATATCAACATTACCACAGCAACATCGTCCGCATCACTGCAATATCGCAATAACATAGCATAACTCATAACCCGACGACATCACAGTAACACCAAAATCATAATAATAATATCAACATTTTGATAATGACATAAATATCACAGTAGCAACATCTACATCACAGCGACGTCACAACATCAACACTACACACAACAACATAGTATAAAACAAAAAAAGTTTTGGCTTGCATCCTGTCTTTAGAAAGTGACTACCTACGTACCCGGGTGACCGGGGGCAAAGCTAAGTAGTTCTAACATGGATTCACACAACAGTAAAAGCATCAGTATGAATAGCTTCACAGCAACACAACAGCAGCAAAAGTTGAATTAAAGGGTTAGGGTTACCTCTTGAAGCCCTCCTCTCGCTCCCGTTAACTTCCCGCTTTTCAATAGAGTCTTGACTCGATTTCAATCGAAAACTAGTACTAAAGAAGGCCGAATCAGCATCTGTAGTCAACAACGAAGCAGTAGATCTCTCTCTCAGCTTTATAGAAACACCAAGAACATAGCAATCCGACGTTTGTAGCTCCAGACATTGCGATTTTTCCGCGACTGCGCAGGGAAGAATGCTCCTCTCGGGTTTGCACTTTTTTTTTTCAATGATTTGCTCCGATTGGCCTCCTTCTTGTAACCCTCTTGCTCTCCTCTTGCTACTGGGTTGTTGCTACTCCTCTCCACGAAATCTCTCTAGAAAAATCAGCTCCTCTAATCCCTCCTATACTCAAAGAACAAGAGTTTAACCAAGCACTCTGAGCTTATGGGTGTGTAGAAAATAATTCTAATGTGTGTGTCAATTGTGTGTAATGGAGGGTCTATTTATACTGTTCAGGGGGTAAGGGGTCTTCATATCAATCTAAGGGTCGAGATTGGACCCCCTAAATTTGAGGGTTGTGGACTAGGAATTGAGAAAAATGGAAAAAAAAAAGATTTTGGAACCATTGACCGCCACAGCCCCGGCGGTCATGTCGTGATGACCGTCAGGGCCTGGCGGTCATCCTTCCAAGTTCTTCGGCGGCGGCAGACATGTTGCCATGACCTCCACCGACTGCTCAATTTTTTCTCTTTTCTTACTTTTTCTCCTCCAATCTAATTCGTAGTTGGTTTCCACGCCTTCTAGAGTATTCCCTGACCCAAAAAAACACCTTTAAACTTGTATCCACTCCAATACTTTTCCTTTTTATCAACCCGACATCAAATTATTCCTTTTTTCTATTAAAACTACCATAAAAATACAAAATAGGCAAAATATATATTTAATCTCCAATTTCTACAAAAATTAGAATTAAATTTAGCTGCAGGCCATGTGTTTAAATGGGATAACATCTTTGGAAGATCCATATCCTATTGGCCCAAACGTAATATCTACTTTTAACCCAAAATTAATAAAATAACAAAAGGTCAAAAATAAATAAAAAAAAGCAAATAAAATACCCTTACTCGACTAGAATAAATCATAAATATATTATTGTCATCAATCAAATCATCTCATCAGTTAAAGACATAAACAAATTCATAATTTAAAATAATAGAATAAATCGTAGGTCAAATTTGGGTGTTTATAACTGGACCCATAATTTTGTTCTTCAAATTTCTTCCTCCTGCTACGATGGAACGTGGTGCACATTGGTTCTCCGTCCTTCTCCCTTTGCAGGAATGAAACATAGCACACATGCTTGGTGAAGCTGCTTTCGGTGTGTCCTCTTCCTCTTGGTATTCTTCTGCCTTTGGCTTTTTGCTTTTGTTTTTTTTTTAATACTTTAGGCGTGGACCCCACCATGTGGAGGAAACCCACAACCTATCACCAATTACCTTCGCCAGCTCCTCGACAGAGCGAATTATTCGAGGTGGCGTGACATTCACGGTGGAGATGGCGATGTGCTCGAAGGGCGTCGCCGGCCAGGACAACCATGTCCTCGCCTTAAACGATGTGGTTGATGGACTTCCTGCGGCCGGGGTTGTTGTTGTCCATGCAGGGCAAGTCGTCGTGGATGAGGGACATGGTATGGATCATCTCGACAGCGCAGGCGGCGGGCATGGCGTTGGACTCACTACCCCCGACGAGCTTGCATGCGGCGAGGCAAAGGATTTTCTTTTATCCATTTTGCAGCTCTGTTTGTTTTTTTTTTTCGTTTTCTAATCGTGGGAAGATTTGGGATTTGTTTGTTAGGGATAAGGGGTTAGATTGGTCAAGAAAAATGATCTTCCAAATTTTTTTAATAGAAAAAAGATCTTGTAGATCAGACCAATTTTGTTATTTGTAATACACTTATTCTTATTCTTATATATAATCAGGCATGATAAGTTTTTTATAATCATCCTGAACACTATTTGTTAAAATATAAAAAAATGTGGGGAATAAATAATACTTTTAGTTATATTAGTATATTTGTCTTGGTATCAAATTAATCAGGTAGAGTGACTTGGTTGGATTTTTGTTATCAAATTTTTTTTTTTTATTAAAAACTATCCACGAGAACACCTTTTCCACGTGCACCATCCACACTTGCCACTCAACATACACGTTATTGGCAGGCACACACCAATTGGTAATGAATAGTGCTCCAATTTTGACTTTGGGCAAATTGAATAAAATTGGATATTGTAGAGAGTCAATTGAACCAAATCGGTAGAGTACAATGAGAAATTGACGATTTTATAACTTGATACCCAATTTGAATATTTTGGTATAACACAAGGGGCGTAAGGGTTGCTTGGCCATTTTTTAATGGTGCAAATACTAAAAAAAATAGATATAATATATGAACATTTATTTTTTCTCTTTCCCTTCAAAAAAATTTGTTTAACATCTCTGCTGGCTTGTTTTTGTTTTTAGTTTTTTTTTATGATATTCTTTTATTTTTAGTTACAATGAACCAAAGTAACTGATGAGCATGAAATTACACATTTTTACAGCATGCATTGTAGTTTTTTGGCCTTGCATTTAGCATCAATTCATGCATTTAGATAGGAAATCACTTGCTTTTACACCAAATTCTACTTTCCTAACTCTTGTTAGCTTTCAGGTGCATGTAGGTCCCTTTCGGAGTGGATTATGATGACTTTGGCCCGAAAACAGCGAGGCGCTGCTGAATGCCCAGTTCCAGTTCAAACTGCACCAGCGGCAACGCCCAAACGCAACTGACAGCGGCGCTGCGTCAAAGTCCCAATTTTTATAATTAATTTAGAGACTTGCACCTAAATTCAAGGAGATTTTATTAAAGATTTCGTGGACACTCCTTGGAAGGGAAGAAGACCTTTTGTTGCTAGGTTTTGAGAAGAAAACTTATTTTCCAAGACTTAGGGTTTTATCAAAAACTTTGTTCTCTATAAATAGAAAAGAATAAAACCCTTAAGAAAGGAGCCTTTTGGCCCATCGACACACTCTTTTCTCAGCAACAAAAAATCTTCTTTCAGAGCAGGAGAGAGAGGAGAATTCGTCTGAAGCAAAGTGAAGACCTTTAGATTTTTATACGACAGCATGTTGCTGTTGCTATCTATTGTTGTTTTTAGTTTCTTCATGAACTAATTTCTCTTATCTAGGTTTATGGGATGTAGCTACAGTTATGTTTGAGTAATAATTCGTGTTTTGGCTTCTATTATTCGTTATTCTTTGATTTTTGTATGGAGAGCTTAACAGCGCATACGGCCTGATCACCCTCTTGTGCACCTTAGACGACCTAGTGAAGCACTGAACAGGAGAAGTTAGGAAAACTGATCGTTCTATACACAACCTCTATCCTAACTGTTGTCGAAAGAGATTTTTGGGGTAGTTGAGGATCCAGCACCTAGTATAGCGCCTACAGCACCTTAGGACAGGCAACACTGGTGAACAGCAGGTTGTTCGGGACTAGGGTAGGTCTACAATAACAGTGAACAGCTGGTTGTAGAAGATATAGGCTAGGGAGCCCTACAAGGCAGACGAATAAATTAGCCAAACCATAGTCTTATTATTTAGACAGCACCCGCTGTAGTGAATCGCGGACAACCTAGGTTTCTTTATTACTGCATCACCTCACCAGTATATGTTGTCTGTTTATTTACTGTTTATTTACTTTATTTTCACTGCCTATTACTCTCACCAATTCGATACTTTATTTACTTATCGTTTTATAGTCTAATGGATTGAAAGCTCTAAAGACAGTGTTATTTCGTAGTCCCTGTGAATCGACCTTGTTTACTACAGCAACGCTGTGCACTTGCAGCCGGTTTTGCACGAACAAGTTTTTGGTGCCTTTGTCGGGGACTGCGCTAAATAGTACTAGTTAGTGTTTTAGATTGATTAGGCTCTCTTTGCTATTTGATTTCTTTGCTTTCTTGTGACAAGTCATTGACAGCGCACACTGTAGAGTCTCTAGCGGTAACAGTGAACATGGCCAAAAACGGCAATAACAATGGCCTAAACGGCCAGGAAAACCAAGCTAGGGATGCTGAGGGTAATCTCATCCCTCCTGTGGCTGTTGATCCTATTAACCGTGGACCTGTGATCATCCCTCTTGGCCTTGCGAACCAGCAGCGCCACAATCAAAACGCTGCTGCTGATGACATTGTCGATCCCTTCGCCAACATCCCCAATCTACCAATCAACCAGCTCATGCGGCCCAGACATACAGCACCTCATGGAGCCATCACGTTGCCCGACAATGATAACCCTTTTGAGCTGAGAACTAACTTGATCCAAATGGTGCAAAACATGCAGTTTGGAGGATCGGCACTAGAGGATTTTCTGGATATCTGTACCACCACCACGATTCAGGGGTGTTCTGAAGATGCCAAGAAGCTTCATCTTTTCAAATTTTCT
This sequence comes from Turnera subulata, assembly GCA_028386065.3. Taxonomy (NCBI): domain Eukaryota; kingdom Viridiplantae; phylum Streptophyta; class Magnoliopsida; order Malpighiales; family Passifloraceae; genus Turnera; species Turnera subulata. The sequence continues at coordinate 81,966 of JAKUCV010004051.1, read as the reverse complement.
CTTAGGGATGGAGCCAAGAGTTGGCTGAAAACTCTACCAGCGAATAGCATTACCACCTGGGAGCAAATGGAAGAAGCATTCTTGAAGAAATATTTCCCTGATACAAAGATGGATGAGCTTCGTGGGCAAATCTACAATTTCACGCAGAAATATGATGAAACAATGGTGCAAGCGTGGAAGAGATTCCAGGATCTTATCCAGCGTTTCCCTGCTCATATGGTGTACCCACCAACGCTGCCGGGGATCTTCTATCGCGCCATGTCACCTGAGGATAGGCGCACTCTCAATGCTGCAGTGCCTGATGGGAAGTTTAAGCATGCACCGTATGAGGATGCCAAAAGAATCATGCTTAACCTTGATGATGATGATGAGCCGCGCCGTAGTGCAAGGGGTGTGCATCATGTTGACAGGAACACCAATATTGAGGCCCAGCTTTCTGCCATCTCCAAACAACTCAAAGATTTGACCACCAAGATAGTGCAGCCTGTAGCTCAGGTACAACCTACTGCCCAATACAGCGTATGTGAAATTTGCAGTGGCTCTCACTCTTTCCTTGAGTGTCCTGAGAACAATTCAGAGGAGACAAATTTCATAGATTGCTGCCCAAATCAGTCATATACCAACTACAACCAAGGGTATAACTAGGGTTGGCGTTCAAACCCCAACCAGAGCTATAATTAGGGGTACCAGCATCAGGGACAGCAGCAACACTGGCAAGGTGGACAGCAAGGAGGGTATTCTGAATTGACCCAAATGGTGAAGCAGGTGCTTGAAGTTCAGAATAGGATGGAAAGGAGCTAAATCCGCTGAAGGCCCATAACAAGATGCTTGAGAATCAAGTTGCACAATTTGCTATGCAGCAACAGCAGTCGCTGGGCAGACTGCCAGGCTAACCGGAGATGAATCCAAAAGATCAGTGCATGGCAGTAACACTCCAAAGTGGGAAGGTACTAGAAGAGAAGAATGAAGCAGCAAGCAAGCCATTAACGTTGCCAGCACCATACCAGCCCCCGCTGCCCTATCCGCAGGTTTATATGAAGCAGCCATAGGGGGCACTGCTTGGTCAATCGAAAGCAAATCCAAAGGAGCAGTGCAATGCAGTGACGCTGAGGAGTGGGAAGGAGCTTCCAGATCCTATTCCTAAACCGGCAAAGGTGACAACACCCAAATCAGAGGAGAAACAAGAAGCAGCGGCTGCACCAGCGACACTGTCGGAAGCTGAACCAAAGAAGAAAGCACTGCCAGTGCCTTACCAGCCCACACTGCCATATCCACAGGTCTATAGAAAGAGCAAACTCGAGGAGCAATATAAAAGATTTGTGACATGCTCAGTGGCCTCAGAATGGAGATTCCCTTCACCATTGTTCTGGATCAAATGCCTACTTATGCCAAGTTCTTGAAGGAAATCCTCACCAACAAGCACACTGAAGAGGAGCAGACAGTGACCCTTACAGCAGAATACAGTGTTGCGCTATTGAAACAGCAGCCCCTCCCAAAGCTTGATGATCCGGGAAGCTTTTCAATTCCTTGTATTATTGGCACCCAAAACTTCAATAGAGCATTGTGTGACCTTGGGGCCAGTATCAGTTTGATGCCATTACCAGCAGCCCGAAAGCTTGACTTTGGAGAGATTAAGCCTACCAGTATGGTGTTGCAGCTTGCTGACGGATTTGTGATGTATCCTGTAGGAGTACTGAAGGATGTTCCTGTAAAGGTTGGGAAGTTTTATATACCTTGTGACTTCGTGATCATGGACATGGAGCCTGATGAGCAGATCCCAATCATTCTTGGGAGGCCTTTTCTTGCAACAGCTAGCGCTGTAATTGATGCAAAGGAAGGCAGCATCAGATTTCGAGTTGGGGAGGAGACTGTGGAGTTTAATGTCCAGAAGGCTTTGAAATCTGAGGTCCCAACTAATGCCTGCTATATGGTTCGGATTTTGGATGATGATTTGGAGGATACTGTAGCTGAAGCAGCGCCCACTGTTAACACTGCTGATGCTTTAATGGCATGTCTGGCCAATAGTGCGGTACCTGAGGATGAAGATCCTGCTGTGGGAGATGTGGCTCATATATTATCCACTACAACAATCGTACATCCCTCGCAGCAGGGGCTTGAAGTGCTCCAGCGACCAGCTGCAGACGCTGCTCCATCGTTAGCCAAACCAACGGTGGAATTGAAACCACTTCCACCTTATCTCAGCCCCTCTATCTGCATGCATCGTATCACACTGGAGGAGGGGTGCAAAGCCATGGTTGAGCAACAGAAGAGAATGAACGAGAACATGAAGGAGGTGGTCAAGAAGGAAATTCCTCAACTTATTCTTGAGCCACCATGAACAGAACACGCTGTATGGTGTCCAACTACAAGACGTAAAAGAAGCGCTGCTTAGGAGGCAACCCGAGGTAATTTTTTTTATTTTTAGTACATCCCATTAGTATTATTTTTGTTTTTGTTTTTGTTGCTATTTTTGCAGTCACAAAAAGTAGAAAAATCAGAAAACCATAAAGACAGGGGTACTGTGATGGCAATCAGCATGCACTGCCAGTGCAACACACCACTATCGGCAAAACAGAGAAGCATACTTGACCTTACTTTTGCATTTCATTCGCCAGCATGCACTGTATGCCATGTCGTGTGTATTTGTTGTGTTTGCTAAATGACTGTCATACCCCTACATCCATGCATCTCCCGTTTTGTTTCAAGTTTGGGGGAGTCCCTCCCTTTTGCTATGTTTCTGTTTTTTTATGTATTTTGTGCTTTATTTCTGCCCCAGTAAGGACACTGTGAAATTTAAGTTTGGGGGAGGCAGAAATTAGCATTTCTGTGTTTGTGTTTATTTTTATGTATTCTGTTCATGGCCAATTGATTTTTGTTGTGTATTTTGCTGGATTTTATTACGCCTTCTCGGTTTTATTCGCTGATGTAGCACGCTGCAGCGCACGTTGTCGCTTCACCAGTTCCAATTTTCTGATAGTTTTTAAAATCTTGCACCTGCTAATCAGTTCACGTTCAGTATGGTTTAGTTTGAACATGATATGAAAAATTGGAATCACTTTGGGAACCATAATGCCAATGAGGTAACTTGTGCCAATTGCTTTAATTTTAACTTAACAGTGCCCGCTGTCACCTATCTTATAACCAATTCTCATTTTTCTTTTGAAGCAAAATTTTTAGCATATTGGTATAATTGAGGAGATGATATTGGCATTGTTTGTTGAGATTAACATGACTTTTATCCTACCTGTATCATTATTTTCTACTTGACAACCCTTTCGAGCCTAGGTTGATGGTCAAATTCATTTTCACATACCCACACCATCATACCTGAGCTGTTTGAGCCTTGCATGACCATCAAAGTTCTTTAAAGCTCGATATTCTTCAAATTATAGCCCGACCCTGTCTGTTTGCCTTCCTGGTTCTAATTTTTAGGATGACAGCGTCGTGACAACACCCGCTGTAAGGTGAAAACACAAGGAGTTTGTCGAGAAATTAAATGGAGCATTGTAATCTAAGAACATGGAGAAGAGTGATGTACTGTAATGAGATCAAGGGAGTGATGAAACACAAAAAAAACAAAAGAAAATGAAAGAAGAGAAAAAATTTTTCCACTCCTTTGAAAATCTTTTGCTCTCATTATCTCCTGTTATTCTTTTTGTGCTCCAAAGGTTCTGAAAATTCTTTGTTTGTGCAATATTTTGTGGAAGAGGCTGTCCTAGGTTATGATCTTGGAAGGTAAGCAATTTTTGTTATCCATTTAATTTCCTTTTCTTTGTTAGCCCTAAACCAACCCCATTACAAGACCAAGAAAGACCTTTTGATCTTTGATTATGTTTTATACCCATAGATTGAAAATTTGAATTGGCTTATGAGAAGGTTGATTAGTTTGGGTACTTATCTTTTTGCAATAGCATAAGGAGCTTTGAAGGTTGAATGGCTACCACTTTGATTTTCTTTTGATCATCTCTATGCTTTCTGAACTTTGCTGAATTAGAACTAATAATCTTTCTTTCACTGAGACAATTCAGAATTTTTAACAGCGGGAGCTGTAGTGTGCGTGACAGGTGCTGCTGATGTATTTTAATTTCGAGATGGTTGTTGTAATTTCCTGTTGCATCATTCTCTTTGTGATTAAGTTTATGTTTTGCTTGAGGACAAGCAAAGGTTTAAGTTTGGAGGAATTTGACGAGCATGAAATTACACATTTTTACAGCCTGTACTGTAGTCTTTTGGCATCGCATTTAGCATCAATTCATGCATTTAGATAGGAAATCACTTGCTTTTACACCAAATTCTACTTTCCTAGCTCTTGTTAGCTTTCAGGTGCAATTAGGTCCCTTTTGGAGTGGATTATGATGACTTTGGCCCGAAAACAGCGAGGCGCTGCTGAATGCCCAGTTCCAGTTCAAACTGCACCAGCGACAACGCCCAGATGCAACCTAACGGCAGCGCTGCATCAAAGTCCCAATTTTTATAATTAATTTAGAGACTTGCACCTAAATTCAAGGAGATTTTATTGAAGATTTCGTGGACACTCCTTGGAAGGAAAGAAGACCTTTTGCTGCTAGGTTTTGAGAAGAAAACTTATTTTCCAAGACTTAGGGTTTTATCAAAGACTTTGTTCTCTATAAATAGAAAAGAATAAAACCTTAAGAAGGGAGCCTTTTGGCCCATCGACACACTCTTTTCTCAGCAACAAAAATTTGTCTTTCAGAGCAGGAGAGAGAGGAGAATTCGTCTGAAGCATAGTGAAGACCTTTAGATTTTTATTCGACAGCATGTCGCTGTTGCTATCTATTGTTGTTTTTAGTTTCTTCATGAACTAATTTCTCTTATCTAGGTTTATGGGATGTAGCTACAGTTATGTTTGAGTAATAATTCGTGTTTTGGCTTCTATTATTCGTTATTCTTTGATTTGTGTAAGGAGAGCTTAACAGCGCATGCGGCCTGATCACCCTCTTGTGCACCTTAGACGACCTAGCGAAGCACTGAACAAGAGAAGTTAGGAAATCTGATCGTTCTATACACAACCTCTATCCTAACTGTTGTCGAAAGAAATTTTTAGGGTAGTTCAGGATCCAGCACCTAGTATAGCGCCTATTGCACCTTAGGACAGGCAACACTGGCGAAAAGCAGGTTTTTCGGGACTAGGGTAGGTCTACAATAATAGTGAACAGCTGGTTGTAGATGATATAGGCTAGGGAGTCCTACAAGGCAGACGAATAAATTAGTCAAACCATAGTCTTATTATTTAGACAGCACTCGCTGTAGTGAACCCCGGACAACTAGGTTTCTTTATTACTGCATCACCTCACCAGTATAAGCTGTCTCTTTAATTACTATTTATTTACTTTATTTTCACTGCCTATTACTCTCACCAATTTGATACTTTATTTACTTGTCGTTTTATAGTCTAATCGATTGAAATCTCTAAGGACAGTGTTATTTCGTAGTCCCTGTGAATCGACCTTGTTTACTACAGCAACGTTGTGCACTTGCAGCCGGTTTTGCACGAACACTAACACATCAAATCAACAAAGAAATAGTTTTATTGAACTCTAGTGAGTCTCATAGTTTACATCTATTATTATATATAGAGAGAGAGAGCAAGATACTTCTCAAGATAAATTGATATGTGGCTTCATATTGTACTCTCCCTCTTTTTGTAGGATATCAATTTTGTTTAGCGAAACTATAGAAATATAGATATGAGTGTTTTTATCTCTTTTAAAAAATTATGATAAGATAATGATTAGATGATAAGATCTTGGGAATAACTTTTCAATTTATTTTGATTGTATTTTTTAATGCATTTTTTATCATTAATTTCTCTGTATTATTTTATGTAATTCATTAAATATTAATTATTTTTCTAAAAAAATAAATATATATTGAGTGACTATCAAAGAAAATTTTTTTAAAAATATACTAAAATATTCAATTTCAACGCCTGTGTATTCTGATGTGTCAAATCTGCAACACAAGGTCGTATCCACAGAGACTAGGCAAAATAACTAATCAACAGACTACCTCCGTTAGGCTGAAAACAGTAAAGAAAGAATGATTTGGAGATTATAAAGTGAAGTTGCAATTCAACAGTAAAATAAACAATATCAAATCATAAATAATATAAAGATATTAGATTAGAGATGGTCTAGATCAATCGGGGTTCACTACTCTATCCTTTTATGCCTTAACTATCCTCCAGATTCTGCTAACAGGGTGACACTATTCCATGTCTGCGAACGGGTAAACACTATTCACTAAAAATCTACAGATCCTATATGCGATTTCTGATGGGTAACAACCTAGGATAAGATTATTAACTTTTGGAAGAATAATCTAGTCTCAGAGGTCAATTTTACCACTGTCGTGGATCAAACCTATTCCTAAGAACAATGATGTTTTGTGTTATTACTTATTGCATAGTAATCCTAATGCCTTTCAGCACCTAGACTAAGGTTTGTTTATATTTTTCCAGAATTAAATGTCTCCTATCAGTACTTTATTTAACTCCTAACACAAGATTTAAAGGTGGTCAAGCTTCAACTCGAAATAAGTACGCATAAACAGATCAAGAAATCGAAATTAGAAAACTGTTGGAGGAGTAATGAAACCATAGAAAGATTTGAATAGCTTCATCCCTTTTGATCTAGAAAGAAGGGATAGTTCATAGCTAGAGAGAGAACAAACATGGAGGATTTGTTCATATTACAAACCGAAATAAAGAACTAAATAAGAATTCTACTAGGGAGCTCCTTCTTCTCCACCTAGATGTTGTCAACAATATAAAGCCAGAGAAGTAAAAAAGTGATCCTTCTTTGCTTCTTTCGAAGTACTTTTATCATTGAGAAACCCTAGCCTTTAATTCCTACTTTCTAGCTAAGGTGACTAAAAAGTAGGAATTAATATCTTCTAGGAGTTCTCCTCTTTGACAAAACAAAAATCTCTTTTATTTCCTTTAGGAGTAGCAGCAAGTCGGTGCCACATATTATTTGGCCAACAAGTAATCCTTTTGTTGCAGGAATTATAAAGCACCAGGTTCTGGTCTGCGGGTTTCAATAGTGTGACACATTTGAAAACTCATCATCAAGAAATCTTCATGAATTAGCTCCAAACTTTCCAGAATTCTTCAAAAAGCTTCAACACTTCAAAAATCAAGCCATTTTCTAACAAAAGGTACCTGAAAGCATGAACTAATAAGTGGAAATGAAAGTAGTAGAGAAACAAGCTAAAAATATAAATTACATGCATGATCTTATCTAAATGCTTGGCCAAAAGGATGTTTTATGCTCCAAATGAGTATATGATATGCACACACGTCAAAATTCACCAAACCTGAATTTTTGCTTATCCCCAAGCAAAACTAAACTTGAAAAATCAAGGAAAATGATACGAAATGTACAAGGATGTTGTCTATTCAAACCTGTACCGGCGTGACCCGATTCAAATGCAACCAGTAATTCAGACTAAGAAAAGACTGCCCTTGAAAAGTTTGCTCATAAAAATTTCAGATCTAAAGCGCACCAAACTACACAATTAAGATTCAAATTCTTTCACAAACATTCAATCCAATCAGTTCTTCAAAAGATATGTTTAGAAATCGAACAATTAGATACAATATCCCATAGGCACCTCAAAACTCCCATCTCCACTAATGGGCACAAATCAATAATCAGAGATCTTTAGGGCTTAAATAAGGGTTGGAATGGGGTTAGGATTTTGTTTTGAATGAAGGGGAAAGAGTATTCAAAAGTCTGTCCAACTACTGAATCCGAATCCTGCAAAATTAGAGCACCTTGATGTTCCAACAGACTGACTCTGTTCAGCTGGCTGTAAAGTTATTAGAATAATCCGCCATACTCAATTCAAATGCACACATTTTTTTTTGTTTTTTTCTTGGTATTTGTACTTCGTGTTTTTCTATTTTTTTTCTTCTCTTTTGTGTGTGTGTGTGTGTGTGAAGTGAACAGGGAGTAGGTTGCTTCAGCAAGTATTCTTGTCACAGAAAGTTTGAATAGGGAGAGACTGTTAGATTTAAAATTTGATGTTCAATGCTCTTCATGAACTGTTGTGCAAGTATGTGGACTCAATAACTTAACAGAATGGATATGGGTTGATTTCAAAGAAAAATGTGTGCTGATCAGGCATAGGATGGTCCTGTAAGTGGCTGCAAAGGTGTGAGGTGGTTGTTGTTGGAAACAAAAGCATGTATGACCATCTAAAGTAGGCTCAAAATGTCTAGCATGTGAGTGAAAATCAAAGATAGCCTAAATCATGTCTCTAGTCAAGATTGTGCTAGAAATTTCGCCTCAATGAAAGTGTAAGAGGTGTTCTAGGATAACTGTTTCCTTTTGAAGTGTTTGAGAATTTCTAAACTATCCAAATCCTAAGGACATCACTTTGGCTAAATAATTTTGGCCATCTTTGATTTTCACTCACATATAAACCTTTCCAAAGCTAAACTAACGCAAGCAGAATTGAACAGAGTGGCACTATACATACCAAAATAAACAGACATTTATAATAATAATATAAAATCCTTTGGCCAATGCAACATGAGTTCATGTATAAAGTAAACAATGCCACAATGCAACGTAAGTTCATGCATACTTACCATTGGACCCGGTAAGCTCCTCCCATGCTTGATGGTCATGATAGTCCTGTGGCTTGGCGGAGAGTCCTTTCTTGTCGAACCCGAAGAAGTCATTCAAGTCGTCGATAGTGAGAGTATGGTACGTAATACCAAGGTGGACGTCAATGGTGCCGGAATTGGGGTCTTCACCCTTACCCGTAGGGGTGTATTTGATGAACGAATAAAACTCCTTAGTAAGCTCCTCATAGCTATGCTCCCCGTTGTGCCATCCACTCCCCCCAGCCTACGGACTCCAAACAATACATATAAAACCCCCATAAATTATGGGCCTCAAGGACATCAGTGGACATGTACTTATAAGGGAGGACAGTCCGGTGCTTAAGGGCACTATAGGCGGCCTTGTGCTCGTTGGAGGCGGACCTGAACTTGAATGGCAGTGGCATGGGGCGCTCATTCTCTGAGGAGTCATCCTCACTAGATGACGAGGAGTCGGGAGTAGGGGAGGTGCGAGTGCGCCGCCGTTTAGAGGAGGCCCATGAAGCCTCCGTCGGTTGGTCGACTGCAGGAGGCGTGGCGGTTGGGGAGGATGTAGTAGGGGTGATCGCAGCGGCCTGGGAGGCTTGGGTTTTAGAGCGGCTATGGCGGGCTGCGCCGACTGGGGTGGGGCGAGGTGTCTTCTTGGGTCGGTGAAAGGTGGAGATCGGGGGAGAGGGTGGGTTAGTCGGTGGGGGTTTGGCAGGAGGATGGTGTGGTAGCAGAAGAGGTTGCGGTGTTGGAGGTGGAGTTGGTGGAGTGGGTGTTATCGGGTGAAGCCATCGTGTGTTTGGGTGGAGTGAGGCGGTGGTGTTTTTGGAGTTGAATGTAGGCAAAATCGGGGTTGAAAGGGACAATTTCCATGATGGTGGTGAGTTTAAAGAGTATGAAGGGAGAGAAAAAGGGGTGTTTTGGGGAAAAGACAGAAAAGAAAAGAAAAAAGTGAGGAAAGATGATTGGTGGATAGGGGAGGTGGCGGGTGGGGTGTGTTTTAATAAGGTGAGTGTGGCGGTTAGGGGTTTTGTGTGGTTGCAAGGTAGTAGGGGTGTAGGGTAAGAGTGGGGTTAGTAGAGGGGCCCATGTCACCGGGAAGAACCCTATTTTTGGCTTTTTGTTGTTTTTATATATATATATATATAAAGAGAATGCAAACACACAATGCACACAAAACAGGTGCACAAAAATAAATAGTAGGTGAACATTGTGACGTTGTTGGGAGTTTGTGTGTGAATGAGTGAATGCAAGTACACACCAAGGAAGACAAAAAGACAGAAAAATAAAAGAGAAAAGGAATGCTTCTCTAGATTTTGTCTGGTGATGTGCAATGTCCCCAAATCCTCAGACATTATAGTGTCTTGTTTCTTGTTCGCCATTTTTTTTTGTTTTTTTTGTTTTTCTCTTTTTTCTTGTTTTCTGCAAAGAAAAAAATAACACACAAAAAAATAAAATAAAATAGCAGAAAAACAAAATGTACCCTTTAAAGTCTCAGGTTGCCTCTTGAACAGCGCTTGTTTAATGTTGTATTAGCTGGACATCCTTCCACTTAGGTAGAGGAAGGTTCTTGCTGTGATAGAGTGACTCTATCAGCAATTGCTTCTCCCTCATAGTACGGCTTTAGGCGCTGGCCGTTGACCTTGAAAGGATCTGTGAGGCCATCTGTGATTTCCACAGCTCCATGTAGAAATACTTGAGTGACAATGAAGGGCCCGGACCACCTTGATTGAAGCTTCCCTGGAAAAAGCTTCTTGCGAGAATTGAACAGAAGCACCCTATTGCCTGGCTGGAAATCTCCCTTCAGAATATGGCGATCATGCCACTTCTTTGTTTTGTTTTTATAAATGCGAGAATTCTCATAAGCTTCAAGGCATAACTCGTCCAACTCATTCAGCTGCAGCGAACGGTGCTGCCCTGCTGCCTCCATGTCAAGGTTGATATGCTTAATAGCTCTAAATGCTTTGTGCTCAAGCTCGACAAGAAGGTGGCAGTCCTTCCCATACACAAGACGATATGGGTAGTCCACAATGGTGCCTTGTAGGCTGTCCGATTTGCCCATAGGGCATCATCATATTTCAGTGTCCAATCCTTGCGAGTATGCCCAAACGTCTTCTCTAAAATTTGCTTGATTTGTCGGTTGGAGACTTCCACTTGTCCATTTTTTTGTGGATGATAAGTTGTTGCCACCTTATGAGTCACTCCATATTTCTTAAGAAGCTCGGCAAATTTTTGGTTGTAAAAATGGGATCCACCATCACTTATGATCGCCTTCGGTTTGCCAAACTAGGTGAATATGTTCTTTTTAAGGAACCTTGTAACAACGTCAGCGGTGTTGGTGGGTGAGGTGATTTTCTCCACCCACTTAGAAACATAATCCACTCCAACTAGGATGTATTCATTATTCATGGAGTAGGGAAAGGGTCATATGAAATCAATGCCCCATACATCGAATAGCTCAACTTCCAATATGGTATTTTGAGGCATCTCATTCCTTTTGGAGATATTCCTAGTCCATTGGCAACAATCACAAGCTGCAGCAAACCGTTTAGCATCCCTAAACAGAGTGGGCCAATAGAAACTCGATTGCAAAATTTTTGCTGCAGTTTTATCGGCCTCTTGATGTCCCCCAGATGGTGAATTATGGCAGCAAGTCAGAATTTCATAAACTTCAGTATCCGGTATGCACCACCGAATCATCCCATCACCACATTCTTTGAATAGAAAAGGATCATCCTAAATATAGTGCCTCAGGTCAGCAAAGAACTTCTTCTTTTGGTTGTAATTCAGATCTGGTGGCAGTACACCACAAGCAAGGTAATTCACAGGACCTGTGAACCACGGTGTGACACTGTTGACAACCCGGCTGTCAGCAACAAATAATTGCTCATTTGGGAACGAGTCATTAATGGGAATGGAATCTTTCTGGACTTGTTCTTGCTGCTCACTGCTCAGCCAAGAGAGATGGTTGGCTACCACATTGTCAGTCCCCTTCTTGTGCTTAATTTCAAGAATGAATTCTTGAAGAAGAAGGATCCACCTGAGTAACCTTGGCTTGGCTTCCTTCTTGGTTAGTAAGTATTTCAGGGCAGCATGGTCAGTATGAATAATGACCTTCGAACGAAGAAGGTACTGCCGAAATTTTTTTATGGCAAAAACAACAGCCAATAGCTCTTTCTCAGTGGTAGCATAATTAACCTGTGCGTCATCAAGGGTGCGGCTGGCGTGGTAAATTGCATGAACCTTTCCATCCTTTCGCTGGCCAAGCGCCGCACCCACTGTATAATCACTTGCGTCACACATGATTTCAAAGGGGAGTCACCAATCCAGCGGCTGTATAATTGGTTCTGAGGTCAATGCCTGTTTAATCCTGCAAAAAACATCTAAACAAGACGTATCAAATACATATTCGACGTCCTTATTAAGGAGATTCGTCAAAGGCTTTGCAACCTTTGAGAAATCCTTAATAAAGCGCCTATAAAAGCCTGCATGACCAAGAAAACTACGCACAGATCGAACATAATTAGGTGGTGGCAATTTTTCAATCACTTCAATTTTAGTCCTATCCACGTCTATCCCACGGTGAGAAATTGAATGCCCAAGTACTATCCCATCTTGTACCATAAATTGGCACTTCTCCCAATTGAGAACAAGATTAGCCTCCTGACAACATTGCAAAACCTTAGATAAATTATCAAGACAATCCTGGAAAGTGGTGCCATATACCAAAAAATCAACCATAAACACTTCCGAATTTTTGCAATAAAATCATAAAATATAGCCATCATACAACGTTGAAACGTGGCCGGTGCATTACAAAGTTCAAAGGGCATACGCCTATACGCAAAGGTGCCATAGGGCATCTAAAGGTTGTCTTTTCCTGATCATGTGGGTGAATGGTAGAAAGAAACCTGAATACCCATCTAGATGGCAAAAAAAAAAGAGTGTTTAGCTAGGCGTTCCAACATTTGGTAAATGAAAGGGTGGGGGAAGTGATCTTTCCTAGTGACTGTGTTTAATTTCCTATAATCAATGCACATTTGCCAACTAGTTACAGTCCTAGTGGGGACAAGTTCATTATTCTCGTTTTTGACAGTAGTCATCCCTCTCTTCTTTGGCACAACATGTATCGGACTCACCCAATTACTATCAGAAATACAGTATATTATTCCACCATCAAGGAGTTTAAGGATTTGTTTTTCTAACAACCTCTTTCATATTCTCATTCAAACGTCTTTGATGCTCAATGCTGGGCTTAGCTCCTTCCTCTAAGTAAATGCAATGCATGCAAAAATGGGGGCTAATGCCTGTAAGGTCATCTATAGAATATCCTAAAGCCTTACGGTGCTTCCTAAGTTCTTCTAACACTAATCCCTCTTCTTCTTCAATCAATTCAGAATTTAATATCACAGGATAAGTGTCATTAGGTTCTAAGAAAGCATACCTGAGCTTGGGTGGGAAGAGGTTTCAGTTCCACTTTTGGCGCAGCCCTTGCTGCATTGTCTGCCCGAATAGTGTCACTCTGTTGCACTACTGCAGCGGCAAATTCCTGCTGCATCAGTGCACGGTCGGGTTTTGCACCAGCTAATACATCAATGAATTTGATAAGGTCCTGGTTCCCAAGGTCCACATCATCAATCAAGGCCGATAATAGCTTGTTAATTGGATCACGGAGTGGCCCTAATCGATCGATCTGCTGGGTAGTAGCTTCTGTGAAAGCATTAATTCGGTAACACATATTGGCACTGAACTCATTCCTGGCAGCCTCTGGTATATTAAACTCCACAGAATCATCCCCAAGTTGCAACATCAGCGTGCCTTGCGAGGAATCAACGACAGCCCCTGCGGTTGCTAGGAAGGGCCTTCCTAAAATGATGGGAGTTTGGTTATCATCCTCTATCTCCAAGACCACGAAATCCACAGGGATCTGCAAGTTCCCAATCTGCACAGGAACATCTTCAAGTACTCTTATTGGATGCTTAACACTCCGGTCAGCAAGCTGCAGCGTCATCCTGGTCGGCTATAGATCCCAACAAGACAATTTTTGAGAGAGAGACAGCAGAATCAAACTGACGCTGGCACCTAAATCACACAAATACTTGTCAATTTTCATAGTATCAACAACACAAGGAATAGAAGATCTCCTAGGGTCCTTCCTCTTTGCTGGAAACTTTTGCAAGATAAGGGCACTGCACTTTTTAGTCATGGGAACTGTCTCGACATCCTCTATGGCTCTCCTCTTCGACACCAGGTCTTTTAGGAACTTGGCATAGCTTAGCTTCTAACTAATCTCCTCTGTAAAAGGTAATGTGATGCACACTTTTTTCAGCATCTCCACAAACTTTCGGAACTTGGCATCAAGCTTTGTTTTCTCATATACTTCGGGATATGGAAGAGGTGGCATATAGGGTTGCACTTCTGTCTTTTCTTCCACCTTTTCCTTCCCTTTACATGTTTGTGGTTGAGATTGAGCAGTTGCTGAACTTTCTCCTTCATTCTTTTCCACTGCAGCTTGGCGAACAAGGTCACTCTATTGCACAGTCTGCAGTTCCTTACCATTGTGCAGAGAAATGGCTTTGCACTGTTCCCTGGGAATTTCCTTCGGCTGACTTGGTAGCTTCCCTTGAGTGTTCTTGAGTTGTTGGCATGCTGGGTCATCTGTTTGTCAAGAATTTTTTAGTGGGCCTTGATTTGTTGCACATCTTCCGCCAACTTGTTTTGAGAATCCATGATAGCCTTGAGCATGCTCATCATGTCTTGAGGAGGATTTTGCTACTGATTTCTTTGGTAGCCTAGCTGTCCCTGATTATTTGGTCAAGATTGTTGATAATATTGATTTCCCCCTTGTTGGCATGGAACCAATAGCCTATTGATATAGTTTGCCTCTTCGATCATCAATTGCGGGCAATCTTGGAATAAATGAGCACCATTGCAGGCTTCGTATCTCATGACGGCTTCTGCAATAGATTTGACCATCAGCTTCTCGAATTTGCTGCCCATCTCCTTAATCTGGTGCTGTATGGCTGACATTCTCGCTTCGATTTTCTTAACAGTGTCAAGCTATAGGACACCAGGTGGGTTCCTATTGGTGGTTTCGTCGGCCAAATTCTACATAAGCTGACAAGCTTCGGGATAAAGCTTAGTCAAAAAATTCCCCCCTGAAATAGAATTCAAGGTGGATTGCCTTGCAAGTGTCGCCGTATCATAAAAAGTTTGCAACAATACCAATGGTCGAACAAAGTGATTCGGGCACCTTGCAATCAAATCCTGATACCTATCCCAAGCTTCCTTGAGGGATTCATCACTCCTTTGCCTAAATCCTTGAATCTCTAACCAAAGTTGAGTTTGCTTGCCCGTGGGAAAGTACTTCTTCAAGAAGGCAGTCTTCATTTCGGACCAAGAATGGATGCTATTTGCAAGAAGGCTTATCCCTCAATGAGTAAGGAAATAGGCAGAGCCGCTTGGCATCATCACTGTAATCCCTGATCTTGACAGTGTAACAATATTGGAGGAAATTATGCAAGTGCTGGTGTGGGTCCTCCGATAGTGAGCCACCAAAAGTTCGATTTTCCACAAGCTCAATAAGGCCCGGCTTCAGCTCGTATTGAGCTGCTGTGATTTTCGGATGGACATTGTGATAAATCCTGCTCTCAATCCCACACGCCAGCTACTCATTCATGAGCACAGTGTTCAACTCATTCTCTTCGTTCGCCATTGGAACACGAATAAGAGCCAGTGCTTCTTTCTCCTCTACTACTTTTTCTGTCGCAGAAGTTCTTGACGGAGTGGCACTGTTCAGAGTCTCTTCAAGGTCTTATGACTTAGATCGTAGGAGTGATTTAGGGTCAGGAACATAGATGAGTTTGGGATTCTGGCTGCGAGTTCCCGGGCTCATATATTGCTGAAACCTAAAATTCGAAAAAAGGGATGGTAAAACACAAATAAAAGCCTAAAGAAACAAATCAGTAATTAATTATTTGACACTAGTCCCCGGCAATGGCGCCAAAAACTTGATGTGTCCAATCTGCAGGTGCACAGATCGTAGTAGCATACAAGGTCGTATCCACAGAGACTAGGCAAAATAACTAATCAACAGACTCACTCTGTTAGGCTGAAAACAGTAAAGAAAGAATGATTTGGAGATTATAAAGTGGAGTTGCGATTCAACAGTAAAATAAACAATATCAAATCGTAAATAATATGAAGATATCAGATTAGAGAAGGTCTTGATCAATCGGGGTTCACTACTCTTTCCTTTTATACCTTAATTATCCTACAGATTCTGCTAACAGGGTGACTCTGTTTCATATCTGCAAACGGGGTGACACTGTTCTCTAAAAATCTACAGATCCTGTATGCGATTTCTGATGGATAACAACCTAGGATAAGATTATTGACTTTTGGAAGAATAATCTAGTCTCAGAGGTTAATTTTACCACTGTCTTGGATCAAACCTATTCCTAAGAGCAATGATGTTTTGTGTTATTACTTCTTCCACAATAATCCTAATGCCTTTCAGCACCTAGACTAAGGTTTGTTTATGTTTTTCCAGAATTAAATGTCTCCTATCGGTACTTAATTTAACTCCTAAGATAAGTGTTAAAGGTGATCAAGCTTCAAACTCAAAATAAGCATGCATAAACAAATCAAAAAAAAAATAAGAAAACTGTTGGAGTAATTAAACCATAAAAAAAGAGTTTAAATAGCTACATCCCTTTTGATCTAGAAAGATGGGTTTAGTTCATAACTAGAAAGAAAACAAACATGGAGGATTTGTTCATAATACAAACCGAAATAAAGAACTAAATAAGAATTCGACTAGAGAGCTCCTTCTTCTCCACCTAGCTGCTGTCGACAATATAAAGCCAGAGAAGTAAAAAAGTGATCCTTCTTTGCTAATGTTGATGTATTTTTATTATTGTGAAACCCTAGCCTGTAATTCCTACAATCTAGCTAAGGTAACTGAAACGTAGGAATTAATATCTTCTAGGAGTTCTCCTTCTTTCGCGCAGCGAAAATCTCTTTTATTTTCTTTTGGAGTAGCAGCAAGTTGGTGCCACATATTATTTAGTCAACAAGTAATCCTTTTGTCGCTGGAATTATAAAGCATTGGGTTCTGCTCTGTGGGTTTCAACAGTGTGACACCGTTGAAAACTCATTGTCAAGAAATATTCATGAATTGGCTCCAAACTTTCCAGAATTCTTCAAAAGGCTTTAAATCTTCAAAATCCAAGCTATTTTGCAACAAAAGGTACATGAAAGCATGAACTAATAAGTGGAAACGAAATTAGTGGAAAAACAAGCTAAGACTATAAATTACATGCATGATCTTATCTAAATACTTGTCCAAAAGGATATTTTATACTCCAAATTAATATATGATATGCACACATATCATATTCCACTCCACGGGGTGTATACTAATTGTACTTGTAGAAGGACATTCATTCACTGAAACAACTATTCTTTCTCTGCTATCTTTTCCAGTAGTTAATCAAAGACCGAAGAACAATTAATTTGTCCAACGGGTATAGATGCCTCCGTTCAAATTGTGCACACCATTCTGCTTAACTTTCCAACCTACAACTGTATTGGTCCCAGAAAGATCTCTAGAGGCATCATACAAGTCATAAACCCCAGATTCATGCTTTGTTGTGACCCCGCAGAAGAACAGTGTACTTCCCGTGAAGTTAACCCTAAAAAACCATTCATATCTTCCACCGGCATGCTTTGATCACGTGAACCCCTAAATCATCATCTCCTACTTGCAGTGGATGGTGAAATGTGAATTATCTTCCAATTCATTTTCAACGTAGACCTTCATCTTTGATAGTATTAGGAATTTTGGTTTTGCATCGTCTGGTCGACCACCTGTGTTGCTAATGAAGTGGATTGAAACCACAATAAACCCACCAAGAAAGCAAGCAACATCCCGTTTTTGTTTGAGACCCATGATGCTTAATTGCTTGATATACAAAACTGATCGTGAATAAAATGTCAGGAATAAGTCCCTTTATATAGAGCCAAGTCTGTCCCAGGGACTTATAACTGTATTCTCGATATGTTTTCCTTCATGTCAAAAAAAAAAAAGACATATGTTTTCCTTTGCTTTGTTAAAATTTTATTTTTTTTGGTAACTAGGGCTGGCTCTAATATCTGTAGGATTAATTTTTAATATGCGTATGAAGTAACCTAATCTCTCAAAATTACATATCAGATATCAGATGTGAATCTGTATACATGCATGTATATTCTTATTTCCCTCAAATTTGACATCGGATATGAGAATTTTTCTTTTTGATCAAGAGATATGAGAATTTCTATATATGTATATATTATATACCACTGCCAACTCTTTTCACTGCTTCCGGGGTCCGTATATCAGTACTCTTTTTACTTATTCAGGAAGTCGATCTGCTATTTAATGATTGTTAAGTGAATCTCATATCTTGGACCCAAAAAAAGAAAAGGTGAATATCATAACTAGGAGTATGGATTGTGGACCGGTTTAGTTTTTTTTTTTTTAATACTAACGAGAGTTTTTATTAAATCAAAAAAAGTATCAAGGGACAAAGTTATATGAACACAAACAAGAGGGTTTAGTTATCCAGATTTAAAAATTACTTTTTATATAAGACATTTAAAAATTACATGTGTAACACATATCTTAACCAATCTTCTCATTATCTCATGTTTATTATGATTATCATTATTTTCATTGTTATTCTTGACATTATTATTTTTTAAAATGTAATCATATTACCAAATTATAACCAATTCCAATTATATTATTAAATTATAATTATTTTTTTCATAAAATATATTTTCATTTTAATTATTAATATGTTGCTTACTTAAATGTATCAAACATTACATCTGTAAATGATAAATTTTTGTCCATCCTACCAATTTTGTTTACCATTCCCGCTAAGTTATTTCTGTTTTTGGGTACAAGGAGCAACTTAACAACACATCATATTACCAAGTCCCACCTGCGTGGGTAAAAAAGTTTTTCTTGTCCCTTCACTTTTTTGTTTTCGTATTTGTTGTCCCTCTTTTTTTTTCACTCAACGTGTCCCTCAACTCTTAATTTACCGGGTCACCTTGTCTTTATTACCATCTATAGCCGGTTGGTCCGTGTGAGGCTGACACGTGTCCGTGGGACCCACTTCATCTGGTTTTATTTTTTTTTCTCTTTCTTTCTTTCCTATTTTTTATTTTCCAGAAATCCTTTTTAGGTTTTATTATATTAGTTGTTTTTCTTTAATATAATTATTTAATAGTTTTTCTTTAATATAATTTTGTTCTTAAAAATCTTTTAGAATGAATAAAATTTAAGAAAAAATGCACTTCATTTTATTTTTTTAAAACTTTGAGTCATTTGTTTTTGGTAAATAAAAAATATGAGTCGTTATCATTCCCCTAGCTACATTAATATTTTCAAAATTTTTCTATTTTTAATTACAACTCAATCTAAAATCTATCCGTTTCCGACCTTGAAAATACTAACCACCACAACCAATCAAAAAATAAATACAAAGCAACATAATTATTTTTTTCAAAAAAGAAAACACAAAAACCTGTCCCCAGCCTAAAACCCAAAATTCAACCCAACCAGCACATCTAGGGAAGAAGAACAACCAGCCACTCACACATAAATTTGAGGAAGAACAACAACCAGCCACTTCACCGTCTAAATTCATGGGATGCGGAACAAGATCAAACAACCACCAAATCAACACAAACCCCGAATCCACTAGCAACCCAACAACACTGAACTCAATTAACACTTTTACAGCAAGTAAAAAAAATCTAGAAAAGAAAAGGGAGGAGATCAACAGTGGCCGTGACAGAACGAGTGTTTATGGCCTGCCGTCGCTACCTCGCATGCCTTCGCGAGCACAGGGCCGCCCCGGACTCTGCCTTGGATTCCTAACCCCTTGTTAGGATCTCGATGAACGGTTTGGACACGAAGGGAGGAAATGGCGAAGGAGGCAAGGCTGAGCAATTGGAGGATCCTAGGAACGTGGGGGACAGGAGGTTGCTATGAGAACTAGAGATGAGGGTGAGGAGGTTGATGCAATGATGGCAGATAGAGACTTGGAGGAGGAGCCAATGTTGTGGAGATAGGGAGAGAGACGAATAGGGATTGATTTTCTTTTGGTACATGAACTGCAACTATGTTTTTGGTATAAATGATTGTGAAAGTTAATTGATATTAAGTTAAGGAAACGGAAAAGGAAATTGATTTAATGTAGTCAAAAGATGTTTAAAAAAAAAAAAGAAACTGAAGAATTACAAATGAGCTTCAAAACGCCCCGTAAATGGCATATAATGAGGTGTATTTTTACAAACTTAATTCAGGATTTTTTAAAATAAAATTTGATTAAAGAAAAAATGATTAAATAAAAAGGCTCCATGGACACATGTCAACACCAGCACTACCAACCGGCTGCAGGCTGTAAAATGGACATGGTAACCCGGTAAAACATAAGTTCAGGGACACAAAGAGTGAAATTAAACGAAGAGGGACAACAAATGCAAAATCGACAAAGTAAAAGGACATAAAAAACTCTTTTACCTACCTGCGTGGCCTAATAGCTTCTTTTCTTTTCTTGCTTTTCTTTTGATTCCTAACGATAATCTACATAGAACAAGTCCAGGTCAAAAACAGGTTAGCGGGCTTGGACCTCGTGGACTAGAAGTGTGCGTTTGGTTCATTGGACTAGTCCAAGTCCGCGTTGGACTTGGACTACAGTCTGCGTTTGGTACGTGAAAAGGCGGGTAGTCCATGTGGACTTGCCTGGACTCCAGCCCCACGATCGTTGGACTAGTCCACGATTTTCAGGCTGCGGGGCGGGGCGTGGGGGGGTGGCCTCAAGTCCAGCGGACTTGGACTCTATAATTCTGGACAAAATTACCCCCATTCTTTTTACAATATGCCAAAAAAACCAGGTATCATAACCCACCCCTACATCTACGATTTTCCCCAACCCGATTCACTTCGAGCTTCTTGAAATTTCTCTCCTCGCTCAAACCCTAGAGAGGTAAGCGCCGCACCCCTTCTCTTTTCCATTCTCTCTCCCCGTCGTCATCGGTCTGGGGTTATGTCTCTCCTTCCAATTTTTTTATCTTCTTCTTCCTCTTCACTTCTTTCTCTTCTCTTCGTGTTTGATTCTGCGTCGTCTTCGTCTCTCTAGTTTTAGGCTTTTTCTTTTTCTTCATCTTGGTCCCCGTCGTCGAACCAGTACCCTTCGCCAGCTGATTGTCGTCTAACACCCCCTGCCTCCCCCCCGAGAACATTCCTTTTCCACCGATTCCAAAGAACCCCACTTCAATTGGAAAAGATCCCCAATTCTTAGGAACCCTAATTTTGAAATTGCCCCCAAATTTTTTTGTCGGACCCTAAATTTCATATTAGCCCCAATTTCTTACTGCAATTTGCACCTAATCTTGTGTTTTATTGTTGTTAAAATAGAGTCAGACGATTGTGTGGGAGCTCGGAGTGAAGATTGTTCACTCTTCAGGTATGGTTCACTTGCCCTGATCGTTTCCTTCCCTTCTTGTAACTTCGGTTGCCCTGTTACTGATATGACACTTTAACATGTAATTGTAGAATATATTTGATTCAGCTGTTTGATGTGAACTGCTTAATCAATCATGCTCCGTTATTCTTCCTCACCTTCTATGTGTTTGGTGGCTGATTTGGCTGTTTCAAAGTTGGATTTTTGTCCGTTGAATGCAACTTGCACTCATAACTTAGGAGGATTTGATTGAATAACTGATTCTACTCTTTGTTGTTCACTGCTCAAGTGTAATTTGTTCTACCTCTTCGTCCTTTTTCATCTTCTTCCTCTTTGTTCATTGACATGCTACTGACTTGATTGTTGATATTATGGTGAATACGCTTAAAAACTTGTTTTTGTAATGTAAGTTTATACTCTTTTTCCAACAGCAGTAATTCCGGTGTTTGGTTGTCATATGGTTCCTACTTCGTAATCATTCCATACAGTTCTCATTTTATTTGTTTGATTCTTCTTGACGAAAGGATTTAATTCCTTTTTAATTATTCTCAGACTCTTTCCTTCATTTTTTTTTCCAGCAGCATAGCAGTCGGTGTCAGTGTGTGGGTTCATTCTAAGAAGGTTGGTTACCCTGCTCATTTTCCTACTCCATTAATTAACTACTCATGCCTACTTCTGTCAATTTTAATTATTGTTTCTTACTTGTTTAAAGCGTTTATTGCAACCTGCTTGTTGTGCAGCAAATGTATTTGTCTTTGATTGGTTTAGTGCAACATGCATACTTCTCATAATTGATTCATGACTAATTTTGTCAATTTTGATTCTTGATTGAATTAAGTATTTATTGCTAATGCTTGCTATGCTCAAAATGAATTTGTTTCTGATTGGTTTATTCTAACATGCTTGCTGCCCATAATTGGCCGATGATGAATGCCTTATTTACTCAATTTTGATCCTCGCTTCTTGTTTTGATTAATCGTTTATTACATCTTGGTTGCTGTCCAGAAATTGCAGATGGATGATTGGGATAGCCAAATGATGACCATTTGGTCCTATCGTAGACACCACCGCAATAGGGTGTTTTGCATGTTAGTGTTCATCATGGCAGTCTATTTGAAAATTAGACATAGGTACAACAAGCGTGCCAGGTATGATAAGGCTTTAGCAGACTCACTCCTTAGGAGAACTAGCATTGAGAAGTTTACTAAGATTTCCGATGAGTATAAGTGCTTTGAGAATGGACATGAACACTTTTGCAAAGTTATGTG
The DNA here is from genome assembly GCA_028386065.3 of Turnera subulata. Classification (NCBI taxonomy): domain Eukaryota; kingdom Viridiplantae; phylum Streptophyta; class Magnoliopsida; order Malpighiales; family Passifloraceae; genus Turnera; species Turnera subulata. The sequence continues at coordinate 59,554 of JAKUCV010004051.1, read as the reverse complement.
AGGTCCTCCGCACTCATGGTGGGCTGAGAGTTAATGGTAGTGTTAGTATTGAGGAGAAAGTTGCTGCTTTTCTATACATTTTAGCTCATCATGAGAAGAATAGGGTCGTTCAAATGGCATTCTATAGATCAGGAGAGACAATAAGTATGAATTTCAATGCGGTGTTGAGGTCTGTTATCATAACCCAGGATGCATTCATGGTGAAGCCAGAATCAATTCCTGAGAACTGTAATGAACCAAGGTGGAAGTATTTTAAGGTAATAAGTTCACCCTAAAATGGTCTACATGCATTTTTTTAATCTGATTTAATATGGCCTTCATATAGTAGTAACAATGCTAGAGTATTGTCCACTAGGGATGTTTGGGAGCATTGGATGGTACTTACATCGATGTAACTATACCTGAGGTGCACAAACCTAGGTATGGAACTAGGAAGGGTCGCATTTCCACTAATGTTCTGGGTATATGTGACAAGGACTTGAATTTTATACTTGTTTTCCCTGGATGGGAGGGGTCAGCATCTGACTCGAGAGTGTTACGTGATGCTATCATGGAACCTGATGGCTTGCAAGTACCCGTTGGTATGTTTTTGTTTAATTCATCCACTTAGAGCAAATATACTTAGTAAAAGCTTAAGAATTGTTTTTTTTTTATAATGATAGGAAACTACTACCTAGTTGATGCTGGATATACCAACGGTCCAGGGTTTCTTGCACCATATAGAGGAGCTCGATATCACCTCAAAGAATGGGGTAGCGGGTCTAGGGTGCCTGCCAATTACCAAGAACTTTTCAACCTCAAGCACGCTCAAGCACGGAATGTAATTGAGCGTGCTTTTGGTTTGCTGAAAAAAAGATGGGCAATTTTGAGGAGCCCTTCTTTTTATCCAATAAATATTCAAGGAAGAATAATATTGGCTTGTGGAATGCTCCACAATTTCATTAGACGCTCAATGTCTTATGATCCCGAAGAGGAGGATGAGTCAACCGATGCGTTGCTTTCCAATTCCGATGGAGATGATGTGGAATTGATTGAATGTGTGCAAAGTACCCCTCAATGGACAGAAGCGAGAGATAAACTTGCCCAAGAGATGTACAATGATTGGCTGAATGCACGCAATGCTACTGTCAATGTGTGATAATTAATATTCATCCTTGCTGGTTATGAAACTTACTTAGGTTGCTTTTTCGGTTCTGTATTCGATTAAACATTTCTGTATTTGTGAAGACATTTCAGCTACTTTTATGTGTTTGAGAAGGCATTTCAGGTTTGTTATTTGTATGAATTTGTTTATGGAATTGTTTCCAATTGGTTTGTTAATGAAAGTAATTTGATGAATGTGTCAGTTTTGTTTATTACATGTGTATTTCTGTATATGCATTAATGTTGCTGTGTGAGTAGATTGTAGACGTTAGAAATGGGTGATAGGCGGTCCTGGAAGAAGGAGGAGGTTGAGGCTTTGATTTATGCCCTGGAGGACATGGTTGTGGAGGGTTTTAGGGCTGATGCAGGTACTTTCAAGCCCGGGACTTACGCCATCATTCTAGGGAAAATTAAGGAGAAGGTACCAAATGTTGATCTGCAGTCTTGCCACATTCGAAATAAGATGAAAAAGTTGAAGGGGAAGTATACGACATGCTACGAAATGCTCCAACAGAGTGGCTTTGCTTGGGATGATGTCAACCAATGTGTGTCGGTTGACAGCAAGGAGGTGCTTGATGCATACAACAAGGCAAGTGCATTTATTCTGTTCACTATTTAATCTACTTTTTTTGTTGTTTAGAGCTGTTATGCAATGCTGGATTTATTTTTCTGGACTACTTAATCTGCAATTGATTAGAAAAAAGAATAGAAGTTAGGACTGGACTGGTTGATGAGTGTGAAAACAAGGGAGTGCAGTCCTCATTTATTTTCTGGTTCCATGTTGGGTGGTATATTACCATGATGATTGCTTCTGTTTGCTGGAATCACTCTTGTTTTTTCTGCTTTGTTTATGTTCTGAAGCACACAATAAATTCTGGAGTTGTTTATGGTTTTAACAGTGTTACTCACTTCCATTTCATTTAACAATCTGTGCAGAAGCGTCCTAAGGCCAAGTACCATGTTGGCACTCCTTTCCCCGAGTATGATCGCTTATGCCATATTTTCGGAAAGGATCATGCCTCAGGTGTGGCAAAGATAACCAGGAATAGGGAGAGGGAAAAGTGTCTCCAGGAGCAGCAGGAGGAGAATGAAAGGGGAACAGAAAATGTGGCTGATGATGCTGATGCTGTCCCGACACTAAATGAAAACGTTGATGAAAATGAGGCTGCTACCCCCCTCAACACTAATCCGACTCCTGTAACTACGGGACAGCAAACTGATGGGTCTGTATCAACTAGGAAAGGAAAGCGTGCCAGGGAGACTGACCCCATAGAGAAATTGATGAAGTGTGTGGAGACCTTTGTCATTGATTCCAAAGAGGAAAGGGTGCAGATGCATGAAGCAATGAGTTCCAAAAAGCAGAAGGCCTCTGAGGGAGAAGAAGATGCATAAGATGATGCTATAGATGCACTGGAAGCTGTTAGAAATGAGCTGGACCGACTGTTTATGCCCAAGCGAACCATCATTGCCACCTTGTATACCATGTAGAAGGAGCCAAAGCATGTGAAGTTGTTCTGGAGGTTGGATGATGAGGAGAAGGTGATGTGGGCAAAGAAGTTGGCTACTGTGTGAAGATGTTTGCTGCTGTTGTGTTAGCTTCTTGTTTTTGGTTGTCATCAAGCTCCATTCTTGATGTTTTTGCGGCTTTAAGTTAGGATAAGAAGCTGGTTTTAGTTGTAAGGATGTAGTAATTCCATAGTTGTAGGTTCTTGTGCACGCAATGCTACTTGTTTCAGGTGTAGAATGCATGTTTTGGGTTATGTAGAATGCATGAATGTGACCTAATTGAAACAAATGGGTCTGTGTAGTCATGTATCTGTGTATGTTTCTGAAACCAATGGGTAGGTTTTCAAAGATGTTGATGTGTTATTAGTTGAAATGTGTACTACGTGCTTTATGTGTTTTGGTGATCTTGGTTACAATTTGGCATAAGTGTCATTGATTGTTGCTGATTGTTCTTGGCAGTTGTTGATGTGTTTACTGGTTGTTGGTGAATGCTTATTTTGCTGGCATTTTCATTGCCCTTGCACATGTTATTGATGCAAGGTTCCAACTTGGTTTCCAAGTATGTATGTGAGAATTTCATCCTATTATGTCATGCACAAAATGCAGGTTAAGTTCATAAACAGGAAGTTGATTTTTTTATATTAAAGTCATTTAATTTATGTGAATCTTATTTCTCATGTAGGCACTCATTGTGAAGCATGGTAAAGTATAGGTATTATGTGGTGTTCAATGGGCGTCGGAATGGGATTTATGAAGAATGGGCATCTGTGAAATTAGCCGTTGATGGGTATTCGAATGCAACGTACCAAGGGTATAAGACATTAGGCGAGGCTCAAGCTGCATATGTGCTGAGCGAGAAGAGATGGGTTCATGATAACTGTAGCAACTTCATTGAGGAAACTCAGAATTTATCCGAGAGTGTGCCTGATGAGCCTCTTGTTTCATTGCCCACAAAAGAAGACAAGAGTCTTAAACTGGGGTTTGCATTGACTTTACTTATCGGGGTGGTCTTAGGCTTCGTACTAAATGTATTTGTAACTAAATTTGCCAAAAATATGTAAGATTAGGGTGCGGATCGTGTAGGACGATGAACAATTGCACCGGAATTTGAACTTTGAGCTCTACATTTTGTTGTAAGAGTTGTGGTAATGGCATGACATTTATCAATGATGTAATCGGAAAATATTTTATTGCTTCGTCTATTTTGTCTCATTGAATTTATTTCACTTAGCACTCATGTTATTAAATATATGGAATACAAATGGGGAAAAAATATTAGTGTAAATGGTTAATATCTTATGGAAGTCCAAAAAAAAAAGTCTACATACTAAGTGAACCATATGAAATTTTTTTTAAAAAAGGGTTGATGTAAAATTTAATTCAAACAGTTAATATCTTTTCTCATTTCAGTTCTAAGGGTATTCTGATCATTTCTGTCATTTGGTTCACGTCCAGTCCATGTACAACCAAACACGGTCTGCTTGGATTAGTCTACAGTCCACTCATACAGTCCAGATAACCAAACGTGGTCTCAGTCCAGTTCAGTTCAGTCCAAGTCCAGAGCAGTCCAAGTCCAGGTGGACTTGGACTGACAGTCCAGGCATCCAAACAGACCCGAACTAGACTGAATATGTTTGAACATGTCATTATATTTGTGGATAAATTTTAATTAGTAATCCGGTCCATACTGAATAGTTATGGCATACCTAAAATTTTCAAATGTGGGAAAACCTCATTTATGTCATAGCAACAAAACCAAAAACCCAATATTGTTTGAAAAGTCGCCAAAAAAATATTGCTTGAAAAGTAGCCGAATAAAGAAATTAGACTAGGGAACTTGACATCAAAAAAATAGTCACATTGAACTCTAGTGAGTTACATGGTTTATGTACTACTTGAAGATGGAACGTACAAAATGAAAACTAACCATTCATTCACCGAAACAACTACTCTTTCTCTGTTCTTTCTTGAATGGTTAAACAAGACCAAAGAATAATTTGTTTTTCCAGCGGTAAAATGTGCCTCGGATCAAATTGTGCACACCATCCTTCTTAACCCTCCAACCTACAACTCCATTCATCCCTGTAAGATCTCTAGGGGCATCATACAAGTCGTAAACCCCAGATCCATGCTTGGTTGAGACCCCGCAGAAGTAAAGAGTAGTTCCCAAAAAGTTAACCCTAAACCTCCACTCGTATTTTTCCCCACCTTTGATCACATGAACCCCCAAATCATCATCTGCCGACTTGCAGTGAATGGTGAATTCTGAGTTATTTTCCAATCCATTTTCGACATAGACCTTCATCGGTGCGAGGATCAGGAAGTTTGGATTCGCATCCTCGGGTTGAGCCACTTGTGCTGCGGCTGATGAATTTGATAGAAGCCACAATGTAGCCACGAAGAAAACAAGCAACATCACACTTTTGTTTGAGAGACTCATGATGTTCCCCAGAATAACGTCAACATCAGGAGATGGGTTGGTATGGAACTGAATCCAATGCAACATTGTATTTATAGGCAAAATAGCTGCCATGCTTTTGGAATGAAACCTTTTTATCTGCTAAACTTTAGTTATCTCCTTAGTCAACGAGGTTTTAATTTCTTATGCATATTAATTCTCCTCCAGTACCCTCTTAAGTTGCCTCTAATACCATATTTTACATTATTTCTTTCCTTTATAACTGTCGTGACACGAGTTAATTACCTGTTCATAGCTCGTGCTTAAAATCTTTTTGTTCTTCTTGAATTTATCCGTAACTCACTCGATGGATCAATAAGCTCTTAATTCGGCAATGGTCAACTCTGGCTGACTTTTTTGTTTTTGTGAAGAATATAAAATCCAGAGTTTCTGCATATAAAAAACAATTAATGATATTCCGAAAAGGAATTGTACCCAGAAAATGATACTTTGAAGAAAAATAAAAACATTGTCATTACTAAAATCATATTAAGACGCACGCCATATACATTACAACAATCTACTATTATTAGAAAAAAAATTGAATTCTCAAAAAGAAATAAACCAAAGACTGACACTATTGCCACTTGGAAAAGTAACGGACGACAAGCAATCGGGAAGTAGATCTTTTTGTAGGGAAAATTTTGGAAGTATAATACCACCCGTTTTGCATCCGTCAGCTATGTTGGCCGCTCCAATCTTAGAAGCAGACAAACACCCAACACCCATTGTGATACTCATTGTGGTGTAATGGTATTTCCTTTGGAGAAAGTTTATGGTGGGGACTCCCAAGTTTGATTTGTTGTACACTCCTATTCATATTAACAAATTATCTTTGATTGTTTGTTGATTCCATTTTAGGGTTTATTTATTTCTCTAATTTACCTTATAGGTTCCCCATTCATCTCTTAAAATTTATATTATTTCTTTATTTATTGTGTATTATTTAGAAAATAAATCTGCACATTCAAGATCAAGTCTACAACAAATCAAACTTTGGAAGTCCCCACCATAAAATTTCTCTTTTCTTTGCATAAGATTTCAGTTAAGGGTCACATGTTCAATCTTAACGGATGAGGATGATCATGAGATTTTGGGTTTGTGGATAACTTAAATATTACGTTTAAAAAAAAAGTAGGAGACAATAGCGGTAGATTATAGACAATATGAATAAATTGAATCGCTGCACAACTAGACAAAGTAACAAATTGAAGTACCTCTTTTCTTCAATAAAAAATAATTCATTTTTATAAACCTTACATAAAAATACTTGGAAAAGAGGAGATTTTTGGCATGATTTTTTTTTAAAGGTGCAAACACTAATCAAAATTAATGCCTCCATTTTATTTCTTTTCATTTAAAAGAAGTTTCGATTGTGTCATCATCGTCCTTACGGCCTAGGCCTCGAACTCTCGTACTAGCATTAAATTTTATCTATAGGATCACTGACCAGAACACATCGGATAATCTAACTAACCCGCATGTCACAGGTAACTAAGAGGCTTATCGAACAGTTTTTACACTTTTATTTGTATTGAACGCGCCTCACGCGCGGAAAAAAAAAGAGAGCATGAGGTCAATCTTCAGGATCATCAGGAATCCATTTAGTCTTCATGAATCGAACGACAAGGGACAGTATTGGTTAAGAACAATCAAAATTCGGATCAGGCACACGGAAGGCGGGAATCCATTCTCAAAAGCCTATGTTTTTCTCCAAGTGGTCCAGGAAACAGGTCATCAAAGCTATGAAAGATGAAAGATTATTTACTGTGTATGTAGAGAATCTCCCTTCGAGTTGGTTGCCATTGGATGTCTTTCGAGAGATGTCCAAATTTGGAGTAGTGATTGACATATTCGTTCCTGGGAAACTATCATGGAATGGAGTTCGTTATGGTTTCCTCAGGTTTGAAACCAACGGCGCTGCTAGGTTTAAATTTATGCTTGGTTGTTTAGCATCATAGGCAATATGGAAGCTTGGCATTTTCGATCTTCTGAAGGAATGGGAATCGAAAAACTGCGCAACCCACAGACTATGTTAGATCAATGTTCACTGGACTCCTCCTGTGGCCTGGTGTAAAGAGTTCTTCAGTCAGATTGTTATCCGTTTTGCCAAATTCATTAGACTTCAAAATGAATTGGATATCAGCAATGATCTAACTGTGGCTAGAGTCCAAATTCTAACGGCATACAAGGATCCTCTATCAAGAACTATTGAGGTGATGATCGGTGAGAACAAGTTCAATGTATTCGCAATGGAAGTTCAATCTTTCATCCAATGGAGATTAAGGATGATCTTCTCAACTTGGCAAAATATGGGTGGCCAGCATAGAAGAGCTTGTCTGGTGACCAGATCATCAAAGCAATCCGGAGTGAGGAAATCAATGCGTCACCAGACCCTTTTGGGATTATGGGTACAATAAAAAATCTTGAAAAAGGAAAAGTAGTGGCGGGAGTCGAGCAGGCAAATGAGAATACAGCATTGTGGCGAAGTAAATGTAGAGTTCCTAGTAGTGGGTCTTAAGGAAAGAATCAATTGTTGGTAGGTGTGAAGAATGACAACTCCTGTTTTCTTCTACAGCCCCAAGAGGTGACTAGAGATTCTAAAGAGACATCAAACAGGTTTCATATGGGTAGGGCGATAAGTCCACACTTATTGAGGGAGCTTTGAGCCTTATGAAACCAACCTTTGCTTTGAATGGGCCGCTCATTCCATATGACACCAGTCCATCTCCAAGCAAGGTCAGCTCCTCCAGAAATAGTGATAAGTTGGGCCACAATATGGGGAGCCTAGGGAGAAAAGAGAGGGAAGTTGAATCAGTAGTGGATTTAAGCCCACCTATTGGTAGGCCAATATAATTTGGAATTAATCTCAATTCACTTAGCGATAAGATGAGTTCGGGTGGAGCCACGAAATCACTTAATGCAAGTGATGAGTTAGTTAACTCTCCAATAGATAGAGATAGAGCAACAGATACACTGAGAAACAAACAAAAGAGAGGTCTAGGGTGTGTTTGGGAAGTTGTTTTGAGAAGTAGTTTTTAATTTTCTTAGTTTTTTAAGAAGAGAAAACTTGTTTGGATGGGCCAAAACAACCCTCTTCTCAAAGAATAATTTAAAAAAATTGTCCCCAAAGAAGCAAAAGTGAGAACTGAAGAAAGATGTTTTGAGGTGTTTTTGAAAAGAGGCGGTGGCATGATGGTAATTCTTTGAAGTTTCATTAATGGCACTTTCATAAATAAAAGAGACGCGGTGGCAATATGGTAAATATTTTGAATTTTCATTAATGACATTTTCGTAAATAAAATTACGCGGTGGCATAACTATAAATATTTATCAGAACTCCCTTTATCAATAAAATATTGTGTGTTTTATACATCATGTCTTACTAAAACTCTCTTCCTCTTTTCTAAAATCCTCAAGGACATTAGTCCTATCATGTCACCTACACAACCTTCACCATTATATTCCACACCACAATACCAACAGTAGCCAGTACCCACTTAATTCTCTTTCTTTGATCCCCCACAGCCCTCATAACCCTATGTACCTCCCTTTCCTCCTCTTGTTTTTGGTACGGTTCCTCCAACTCACACAGCAACATTTGGGGTCAAGCCCCATCTAGACTACATTCCTCCTCTGAAAGTTCAGAAGAACACAGCTCAGAGTCCCTTTCTCCCAAACAAGCAGGAAAACGGCATATGCCACAATATGCTATTTCTACAACCGCATCAGAACCTATGCCCGATCAAGAATCTCAATCTTCTGAAGACTTAGAGGAGATTTCTGAAGTCTGGTCCTCTGTAGAAGAACAGACTGATATCACTCAACTTTTCATGGCTACGGCAGCCACATCCTCCACTCAACCACATGTTGAAGAAGTCCCTGATGATCCCCCTGGATATGGCCAGCCTCAAGATATAGCTCAATCTATCCCAGGCCAACCTCAGACTTCTAAAGATACTCCAATGGTTGATGCATTTGACCCACCTCGTGAACCAACTGGAGGACCTTGGTTTACTATTGATGACATCCCACCATCCAAGTGGCAGTCTCGATTCATTGAATTCGGAGCCTAGACAGATAACCAACGGACAGTCACGGGTCAATCTCTCTATCTCATCCTGAAGGAGTTCTTATCTCGACTCATTGGAACATTATGGGAATAATTTAACAAAATGACGGACACATCAAAGCAAATCTTCACACTGGTAAAGATTCTGAGGAAGTTCTTTCCTATTTCCATTACTCATTTCTTGGTGATACAATGAAACTCAAACAAAGGCAAGAGTCAGAATTTTATTAAATGAAATGTTGCTCGATGAAGAAAAAAGACCTTGATTTCCACTATCAGAGAATGCTGAAGTACTATTGGAGAATGGTTACGGATGATAAATCTGTAAATACGTTGAATCAGACGTATCTTACTTCACTTCCGGATGAACTTCAACCTTCTGTCCGTAGAGCAATTACCATACAAAAAATTGATGTTGCCTCATCGACAATCGGAGTTCTTCATCAATTGGTGCTTGAGTCTGTGGAAACATTTTGCGAAAACCAAGAGTACTTCTCAAAGTTCCTGACCACAAAGGTCCCTTGCAAAAAGCCCTTCTTGAAAATCAAATGCAAGGATACACAGTGTTCGTGCAAAAAATCCACCCATGGGTTCCTCAAAAAGCAGTTGAAAGGAAAATCCAAAAAATGGAAGCCTTTCCGGAAGACAAAAGGCCAACACAGGTTCTTTAAGAAGAAGTCCAAAAAAGGGAAAAACACTGATCGGTGCTATGTCTGTGGAAAGAAGCGACATTTTGCAAAAAATTGTCCACTAAAGCCTGCTAAATCGGCAAAGATGATACAATAGATTGGTCTTGAGGATTCTGACGGAAATATTGAATCTCAATATTCTGAACAAGAAGAGATGAACCATGAGACTATGTTTGCTCTTACTCTCACAGATGAGGAAGATTCGGATTCCAGCTCATCTTCAACTGAGGATGAAGTTCCATTCTTTATGGCCCAATCATCTCAACCCACCTTGACCAGCCCATCCGTTAACTTGTCAATTCTTCCAGCAAAGTATGAAAAGCCCATCTCGGCTACTGGCTTCACGGATACAAGAGTCCAAAAAAGCATGATGAATCTAGAAATCTTGCCAGCCCATTATTGGACCAAACATGATCAACACTTCTGGGCTACAGACGGAAAGGTTTTCACAACTCATTTGATTACTAAGAAAAAGATAGGGATCCAATTCTTCCCTGGATATATTGTCTGGGTCAAAGTCCTTGGATCACATCTTCTAGATCGGGACATAGTAGTTGGTTTCGACATCTATCAAAAGGCCAAGTCTCTACAAATCCTACCAAATGGGCTCAAATATAAAAGGTTTTTTAAGCCTTACACAGATATCATTAAGATCTATTCATTGGCCCAAGTCCCAAAATCTTTTGAAGTTATTCGTGACCAACTTCTCAAGACTTTTGCAGACTCTCATGCAGAGTTAAATCATCCTTTTCCATTATGGAAAAACAAGGAGTTTTTTTATCTCTTTACCCTTCAAGAAAAATGAAGATGTCAATCCAACAAAAGCCAGTCATCCTGGTATGACTCCTTCAGACTTGGTGCTTGATGGAGAAGAATGCAATCAATTGCTCTCTTTGAAGCTAATTGAACCCATAAAATCTGAATGGGCATGCCAAGCGTTCTATGTGGAGAAGCGCACAGAAAAATTACGAGGAAAATAGAGGCTTATTATCGATTATAAGCCACTTAATCATTTCTTACGTGATGATAAGTTCCATATTCCAAAGATCGAGAATTTATTCGTTCATCTCAAAGATGCCTTCATCTTCTCCAAATTGGATCTTAAGGCAGAGTTCTGGCAACTTGGTATACACCAAGAGGATCGCCCAAAAACAGCATTTTGCATTCCAGATGCTCAATACCAATGGACAGTTATGCCGTTTGGGTTCAAAGTTGCACCTTCTCTCTTTCAAAAAGCCATGACAAGAATATTCGGGCCAATTCTTCACAGCACTTTGGTGTACATTGATGATATCCTTCTCTTTTCAAAAGATGAGGAATCACATCGTGCATTATTGGAAGACTTTCAAGCCCTTGTTCAAAAATATGGGATCATTCTGTCCGAAAAGAAGAGCTTTATTGGATAGACGCGAGTGGATTTTCTTGGCATGAGAATCTCATCAGGTCACTACATCCCAGGACCACATATTGCAAAGGAATTGCTCACTTTTCCTGATGAACACCTGTCCCCGAAGGAAATTCAAAAATTTCTTGGAATTGTCAACTATCTTCGCAACTTTATCCCAGAGGTAGCCACACATACCTCAGCCTTATCAAAGATGTTGAAAAAAGCTACTCCACCATGGGGTCCAAAGCAAACCACAGCTGTTCAACAGTTGAAACAAGTGGCTCAAAATCCTCCACCATTGAAGATTCCCTCTGTGGGAAAAAGAATCCTTCAGACTGATGCCAGTGATCATTATTGGGGTGTTGTCCTACTTGAAGAAATTGATGGCACCAAACATCTTTGTGGACATGCTAGCGGACAATTCAAAGACTCAGAAAAGTATTATCACACCATCTACAAAAAAATCCTAGCAGTAAAAAATGGGATCAAGAAATTCGAATTCCATTTGATTGGACATCACTTCAAGATACAGATGGACAATTCCTCTTTTCCGCAGATTCTAGATTTCAAAAACAAGTTCCTCCCGAAGAAACAATTATTGCGCTGGAAGGACTGGTTTGCAAAGTACGATTTCGAAGTTAAGCATATAAAAGGACAACACAATGTGCTTGCAGATCTGCTTTCCAGACCAAAAACCATTTGCATCATCCAAACTCCCCAGGTTATTCCTTTTATTTACATGGCTACCCCTGTTGGAAACCCATCTCCTTCTGGAAATGATCGTCAAGACATCCTTGATCTTTCAGCCACTGAACCAGTCATACCACCCATCCTGAGAAGACCCAATACCATCCACAACATCCAACATCTTTTTCATTTCAAAACTCTGCTTAATGATGCAATTGGTGAATTATCCCCTGTTTTGGGCACTTCCCGCTACCTAATCGATACTCCCTACTATGACATCCCAAGCTTAGGAACAACCAAATGGCCGGTGTCCGTATACTATTATCTCTGGTGCCTTACTACTTACTATTGTCTTGACCATATTCCTGTGGATCGGGTACTGCGTCATCTCTTGAACAAAAATGCCCGTGCTTCCAAGTGCTGGTATTTTCTTCAGACTTTCGCTCCACTGTCCTGGTGGAGAAGAGAACTTGCTAGAATTGAACTCATCCATTTGCACAAAGAAACACTGATGCTGTTTATGTCGTACTACATCGACCTTATGTCCAACATAATTCCTCTATTACCCCTTGACCAGTTATTGCTGACATGCCACGCCTGGTCGTCAAAGCTAGAAGTTTTTTAAACAGTCTTAATGGACCTCCAAGCTTTGGAGATTCTGCTTCGACCTCCACCTTTATGGTTGCTACACCAGCAAGACCTATCATTCCAGAGAGGGCCCCTTCCCCAACTGTTCCCATTGAAATCTTAAATTGGGCACGATGGTTTTGTCATAATGAGCCTCCTCCAGAACCATCTACCACATCAAGGTCCACACAAACTGATCAAGTCACACCAACTACTCCAGTGCCCTACAGGTCATATAGGGACCCTGACTCTGACAGTGACGATGACATGACAAATCCGTATTATGATTGCAATTCAGAGGAGCCAATCAGAAAATAAAGCATAAAGTATGTTGTCTTATTAAAGTGTGCTGTAATAAGTGGGCTGATGAGTCATCCCACCAGTGTGTTACATTATTAAAGTGTGCTGTAAATGGGATGATTAGTCATCACCCACTTTTATTTTGTCTTTTCTGCTACTCCTGTCTATATAAGGAGCTTGTAAACCTTGGAAGGGGGTATCAAAACTCTCATTATCAATAAAATCTTGTGTGTTATAAACATCATATCTTACTAAAACTCTCTTCCTCTTCTCTGAAATCTTCAAGGACATTAGTCCTATTACTTCTTCTTCTCTATCCTGATGCAACGGTCTTCAAAGTTGTATGAAATCACAAAAGGGATTTGAGTACCGATTGCCACCAAGAATGGATCATTCTTTACTCGGTCTAAGTGGTTTGAATAAAAGGAGAGGAAAAACAACCTATCCAAATGAATTTTAAAAGTTTCAAATACTTGAAAACGTTTCTCTATTCTCATCCTCCAAAACACTTCTTAGAGAACCAAAAACTCGAAACTCTCCCAAACACTTCTTAGAGAACCAAAAACTCGAAACTCTCCTAGAAAACAAACTTCGCAGAATCCTTGAGAAGGCAAAAGTGAATAGATGGTTAAGGATCATGAAGTAAAAGAAGTTCTCCAAGAATGGCAGTATTCAGTCTCTCCAATTTGAGAAAAGCTCGACCCAGGACGATGACATTGAGAGAGGTAATTCTAGATCCCTACCTTTTCCTGGGTTTTGTGATATAGAATTCCTTAGGATTGCTGAAGCTAACAAGACATTAGAGGTTGGTCTAGAGCTTGGTTTGGTTAGGGGTATAATGTGGGTGGAAGCAATTAAGGTCGTTAATGACCTTATTGAAAACGAAGAAGCTAAGTGGGTTGAGTCTAGGGTGGATGCTTGAATCTTTTAGTTTGGTGTTGGTGTTTTTATTTTCTACATCATGTTCAGCTTATTCTTTTGGAATACTAGGGGTTTGGGTTCAACTAATATACAGAGTCAGGTGCGGAGTCTTATCCAAAAAGTTGCGGCAAGAATTGTGTTCCTTTGTGATACAAAATGCAGTGGATGGAGTCATGAGGATTTTGCTAGGATTTGGGGAAGAGGCCAATTCAACTTTCATGAGGTAGGAGCTGCCGGTAACTCGGGTGGGATCGTCCTGTTGTGGGACAACAGTTATTTATTGTGTAATAGAGTGAGTAGTGGTAGGAGTTGGATTCTGATTGAAGGAAAAGTTGAGGGTTCTGTTTCGGTGGCAATATGTGGTATAAATTGTCAAGCAAGGGTAGAGGATCGAATTAATCTATGGGAAGAAAGTTTAGTAATGCACGGGGTGATGGTTCTTTGGTTGATTGTCGGGGATTTCAGCGAAATCCTTTTATCAGAGGAACGTCTGAGTGGTAGGATATGTAGTAGAGGAGCTAGGGCCTTGACTAAAATTATTTCAAAGTGGGAGTTGTGTGAAGTCGAGCTGAAAGGAAGAAAATATACTTGGAGAAATTCTCAAGCTGTGAGCAAGATCGATAGGGTGTTCTTTAACCCTCTTTGGTTCACCCTCTTTCCGTCTATTAACATGCGAGTACGAAATAAGGAAAGGTCAGACCATTGTCCAATTATTTTGGCGCAGGTGGTGGTCAACTAGGGGCCAAAATTGTTTCGTTTTCTGAACTGTTGGCTATTACATCCCGATTTTGACAAGGTCTTGAATTCTTCTTGGGAGGAGGCTTGCATGAGATATCCAGGCAATTCAGTCTTTTGAGAAAGTTGGGTGCTGTGAAATCGTCTCTAAGGGTATGGATTGCAGAAAAGTTTGGGAACATTGACAAAGCAATGGAGGACCTGGAATCTGATATCAATAGCCTAGACTTGGTGACAGATCATAGAAATCTTACAGAGGCAAAAAATCGAGGTCAGTGTGGCTAAAATTGTGAGATAAAAAAATAAAGTTCTTCCGTACTGCTGCATGTAACAGAGGAAGAAGGAGCGCTATCCATAAAATTGTATTCAGTGAAAGAGTTATAGTCAACCCTCCAGAAGTCAAAGAAGAAGCAATGAATTTTTTTTGCAAGCATGTTTATAGAGCAATCTTCTATTCGATTCAAGCTATGCTCGATTCAGGTGAAGAAATTAAGGCCTGACCAAGCTGAAAATCTCGAAGGCCTTTCAGTCTTGAAGAACTAAAGGAGGCAGTTTGGGATTGTGATGGGGACAAAGCTCCAGGTCCCGATGATTTTTCCTTTGCATTTTACAAAAGGCCTTGGCAGAAAATACAAGAGGATTTGTGGGCCTTGGTGAATGATTTTTGGCATGCTAGCCACCTTCCAAAAGGTATCAATAGAGCCTATTTAACATTGATTCTCAAGAAATCAGATGCTGTGTGGTTTGATGATTTCCGACCGATTAGCTTAATTCATGGTTTCTACAAAATCATCACAATGCTTTTGGCTAGAAGGAAATTATGTCAGAAATTATCAATGTTGCGCAGTTTGCATTTATAGGAGAACGATTCATCCTGGACTGTGTATTTACTCCTGCTGAAATTGTTGACCAGGTGAAAAAGTCGGGTTCGAAGGCTTTCCTTTGGAAAGTCGATTTCAAAAGGCTTATGACTCTGTCTCGTAGGAATTTGTATTGGAACTGTTGGAAGCTGTGGGATTCAGATCTAAATGGAGGGGTTGGGTTCGGAGCTGCTTGCACCAAGCTAGAATGGCTGTCCCGATTATTGGCAGTCCGTCGGATGACTTTCAAATTTTCTAGGGCCTTAAACAAGATGACCCCCTTCCCCATTCCTTTTTAACATCATGGCTGAGGGTTTGATACCTTTGGTGGCTCTCGCTGTGAATAAAGGGTTGGTTAAGGAACTGACTGTTCGACACTCCTCATTTTTCATCTTCCAATTCGCTGATGACACAAGATGTTATTTGCACCGGATGATACCAGACTCTTTGCTAAACCTCGAGCGTTGCCTTAAAAGCTTTGAGATGATCTCAGGTTTGGGAATTAATTTCCATAAGAGTAATATCATTGGTATCAACATATCCAGCCAACGAATTGCTGAAATTGCCGAGTTGCTTTCTAGTCTTGCTGATCGACTCCCCCTCTCCTACCTCGGTTTGCCCATTGGAATGAATATGAGGAAATCGAAATCTTGGGGGCCAGTACTAAACCGAATTAAAGCAAGACTGGCCACTTGGAAAGGTAAATTCCTCTCTATTGGAGGAAGGGTCACTTTGATTAGGGCCGTTCTGAGTAATCTTCTGATTTACTATTTATCCATGTACAAGATCCTTGTATGTGTGGCCAAAAAGATCTTAAGCTTACAGAGGAATTTTCTATGGAGTGGTGGGGGGATAAGAAGAGAATATGTATGGTAGCATGGTCTAAGATTGCCAAACCCCGACAATTTGGTGGTCTGGGTATTGAATCAATACTTGCCAAGAACCGTTGCCTATTGTTTAAGTGGATGTGGAGGTTTATAAATATTGATTCCTCTTCAACTTTTGTTCCAGCTTGGTCAAGGATTGTCACCGATTGCTATTTATTCCCTTTGGATGCCTCTTGGCCAGAGAATCATGATGGAAGGTGCTCTAGAATTTGGAGAAACATAGTCTATGCAGGAGAAGAATCTTCGAGTGGTGGTGTCTGTATAAGAAGTTTTATCTCTAGAAGGATTGGGAATGGAATAGATTGCAGTTTTTCGCATGACTTGTGGCTGGAAAATGGTGTAGTGAAAGAAGTGTTTCCTCGACTTTTGAACATTACATCAGACCCAAATGTGCCAGTTAGTGACGTATTCAGACTAGAATGTAATGGCTGGAATTGGAAATCAAATTGGAGGAGACAATTATATTCTCGAAAAAGAATACAGGAAGAGGATCTCAGAAGTTTGCTGCTCCAGGTACGCTTTAGTTCTGAAAAATCTAATTACTGGTGGTGGAAGGGCAATAAAGAGGGTTGCTTTACTGTGAAGGACAGTTACAACTCGGGTTTTATTACCTCTGATCCTGCACTCTCTAAGCCTTTTGTGTGGATGGGTTTTATTCCTCATAAGATGGAATGTTTTATGTGGTTGGTTTTTCACTTTGGTATCACCACACGAGTAGCATTGTTGAATCGTAATATTATTGGGTGTTGATGCGCAAAATGCTCTTTTGTGAAAATCTCTTGCTTCTTTTGAATTTGTCGAGTAACGCCTTGATTTTCTTTAAGGATATTTAAGAGATTCTGGTTCTGAAGTGAAGAGTCCTTTGAAGAAATATCGAGTATTCTCTTAATTTGTCCTGGGGAAGAGGAGTTCAAATCGTCCAATGAAGTCTGCAAGGTTTTTAATGCCTTGCTTGTCTTATTCTGACAGTCCAATATATGTTCACTGAGGTCTTTGAAATCTTGTGCGATATTATAAAAATGTCTTAGTGCTATACGAGAGAAAAGATTCAACCTGAAGATTCCTTGGCGTCAATGAGCTGGAAGATCACACAGACTGATCCGGCGTACATTGAAGCACTTTCTGCAACCGAGTCCATTCAGCCACCAGCCGTTGGATTCAGCAAGCCCGCATCAACACCCCCGGAGAATCATTCAATCCTGGTGAAGCAGAATAACTCGCTGATACAATTGGTGATTGATACTTAGGGAGGCTTGGTGTCCGTTCTGTAAGGAAGAGGTGGAGACAAGGGATCATTTGTTTATCCATTGCAGAGTGTCCTGAGGCCTGTGGATCAAACTAAGCAAGTGGTGGGGTGTTTCTTGGGGCATCCCTTGCCATATTGAAGATCTCTTTGTGCAATGGTTCGAGTTGGCTACCTTTCCAAGTTCAAGAACGTCTTGGGCAGCCATTTTTTACGCCACTGTATGGAGTCTATGGTTAGGCAGGAATAAACTGGTTTTTGAGAATGTGGGAGCGGATGAAGGTATACTTTTTGACATTACATTGTTGAGAGCACTCTCATGGATCAAAGCAAGGCAGCCTTCATTTCTTTATAGTATCTCAGATGTGCTAATCTGTGCAGATAGCATAAAGGAATGGCGTGGAGTGGCTTGTAAAATATCCTTTGTTTAATTGGTTATGCTGGTAGTTAGGAGAGGGCAGTCCCATTTTTCTATTCCCCCTGGTCTCTCTCTTATGCAATGCTATGCCATTTTTCGATGGCATCTACTTTTGTACTTTGTTCTCTGATTAATACCAACTCTCTCGTTTATATATATATATAAAAAAAAAAAAACTTAGAGGCTTGTCATTGTGCCTCCACCCCTAGTGGTGATCTTTTGATTTTGATGCTAAAATTTAAAATAACTTTCTTCTGATATGCAATTCCATATTTATTTATATATATATATATATATATATATATATATAAGAATATATATTAGCATTCACAATGAAATCTTCCCATTGTTTTATGTCACTCAATCGATATAGATTGCAAGAATATCTTATTTTACTTATCTGTGGTGTGGAAGATGGGATTAGAGGTCCTTAGTGGCGATTCTATATATATCAACTTTGTCTATGAATGACTGACATATCTGCTTTCCAATTTGCCTAAGAATGACTAAAATGATTGATAACGGTGGTAAAACAACAGGAAGATAAGTCATTGACTAGAGATGCCTGTATTGCTAAATTGGAGAGAAACCACACTAAAATAACCACCAACAAAGCAAGCAATATCACATTTTGTTTGAGAAACTCTTGATGTTTCAATTCTAGTGAATATCCTGTAAATTGCTTAATCAAATGTCGTCTTTTTGTAGTGCCTTGTTGTATGGAAGCTCATTGCTAAACCAAAAGAATTCGGGGGCATGGGTATCTTGGATTTAACAACCATGAACCAGTATTTATTATATAAATGGTTTTGGTGCTTCACTTCCCCGGAGAAGAGAGTTTGGAAAGCGATCAATAGGAAGTGCACTGCAAATAGTACAGCCTAAACTCCAAATTTTTGCGTCGAGAAGGCATCCCCAACTTGGAGAGACATAGCTCGTTTAAGCGGGCCGTATAGTCAATCTTTGGTTTCAAAAGAGTCAGGTTCCTGCATTTCAGTTGGGAATGGTGAAACTGTCCAGTTCTAGGATGATGACTGGACTGATGAAAGAAATCTGAAGACCTTGTTTCCCAGACTCTACTCCATTTCTTCTTGCCAGAACCTCTCGGTGTGTGAATGTCTTGACTTGTTCCAAGGTATACCCCATTGGAAATCATCTTGGAGAAGACCTCTTAGGGACTGAGAGAATACAGAAGATAGAAACATTCACGGCTAATATTAATTTATTGCCTTCCCACCCTGATCGCAAAATTTGGAAAGTTAACAAGGCTGGTGGTTATTCAGTGAGAGGGGAGAGATCAGATATTTATCTTCAGCTAGGTTTTCGAAAATTTGAAGCCTTTTATCTGGTTCTCTCTGGTGCCTCTCAAAGTTGAATGCTGGCTATGGCTTGTCCTAAATAATGGAATACCAGCAAAGAATAGTTTGCGCCACAAGGGCATAATTTCTTTGGCTGATTCATTATGCAGTTTATGTGGCACACAACTTGAATATAGAGACCATTTACTACTACTATGTCATGTATTTTGGCGCATCTGGTGCAACCCCGCACCTCATTAAGATCATATTGGATCTGTAGGTGGTAGGGTATTTCTTGGTGTACTCCATCCTCCCTTAAAGATTTCATCCTGCATTGGACATACCTCTTACCCTTAAAATGTCGGTCTTCTTGGTTGATAATTGGTATTGCTACCCTCAGATCCCTCTGGCTCGAGAGAAACAGAAGAATCATTGAAAGGGTATTAGCTGACAAGGATCGTATCGTGAATTTGGATATTGTTCATGCTACATTTTAGATCAAGGTTCTCCAACCTGCTTTCCTATATAGTGCAAACAACGTGATCTGCTGTGCAAAAACGGTACACAACTAGAGGGGCGTCAAAACGCAACTACAGGCTTCTTGACCCAACCTAATTTTCTCAATTTTAGGTAGATTCTGTAAATAGCTTAGAGGTTCTTATTTACGGACAGGCCCATGCTTCCAGTGTAGTCTGCATTCATTATACATGTACTTCCTCTGACTAATTATAGCCAATAAAGCGAATCGTTTGCATAAAAAAAAAAAAAGCATTGGTGCTGTTCTTTTGTAGGAAAGGAGGCCGAATGCCTACTTTAGTGAGAAATTGAAGGATGTGCAACTCAACTACACTACCTATGGTAAGGAGTTGTATGTACTACCGCAGGGATTGCAAACATGGCAGCACTACCTTTGGCCAAAAGAATTCGTGATCCATACGGATCATAAAAGTTTGAAACATCTAAAGGGAAAAGGAAATTTGAACAAGAGAATGCTAAATAGCTCGAGTTCATAGAGACTTTTCCCTATGTTGTTCGTTACAAGCAAGGGAAGGACAACATCATTGCTGATGCATTGTCAAGGAGGTATGTTCTCGTTTCATTTGATAGGATTTGAGTATAATAAGGATTTATATAAATCTGATCCTGATCTTGCTACAGTATATGAGGCATGTGAACAAGCTGGTTTTAATAAGTTTTATCGTGATGTCGGGTATTTATTTTAAGAAAATTAACTATGCATTCAATCTTGTTCAATGCGTAAGTTGTTTTCTAGGGAATCTCATGATGGGACTTAATGGGACACTTCGGAGTACGTAGTTAAAACTTTATACATCTTGAATGAGCATTTTTTTTGGCCTAACATGAAGAAATATATCGAAACAGTTTGTGCAGGTTGTGTTCCATGTCGAAAAGCCAAGTCGAGAGTGCAACCCCATGGGTTGTACACCCCTTTGTCAGTTCTAGATTGTCCTTGGACTGATTTGTCTATAGATTTTGTGATAGGATTACTTAGGACACGGCGTGGACATGATAGTGTTTTTGTTATTGTTGGCAGTTTTAGTAAAATGGCTCACTTTATTGCTTGTCATAAAACAGATGATGCTACTCATGTTGCAGATTTATTCTTTAGGGATGTTGTGTGCCTGCATGGTATTCCTAAGACTATTATTTAAGACAGGGATGCTAAGTTCCTTAGCCATTTTTGGCGAGTTTTGTGGGGGTAAGTTGGGGACCAAGTTGTTGTTCTCATCTACTTGTCATCCTCAAACTGATGGGCAAACAAAGGTGGTTAATAAGACTTTGGGGTCCTTGTTGCGTGCTGCAGTGGGTAAGAATTTAAAATCATGGGGAAAATGCTTGCGTTTAGTCGAGTTTGCTTATAATAGGAGTATTCATTCATCCACTGGTTATTCGCCTTTTTTGAGATTGTTTATGGCTTTTATCCACTAACTCCTATAGATTTGTTGCCTTTACCTTTAAATGAGCTTGTGATTGCAGATGGACAACAACGAGTCAAGCTAGTTAAGTCAATTCATGAGAAGGTGTGCCTACACATCGAAGAGACAAACAAGAAATATGCTCAAAGAGCTAATCAAGGGCGCCACACAGTTAGATTTGAGCCTGGAGATTGGGTTTGAGTGCATAGGAAATCAAAGCTTGATCCACGTGGAGATGGACCTTTTTAAGTCCTTGCATGCATTAGTGATCATGCTTATAAGATTGACTTGCTCGGTGAATATAATGTTAGTGCTACATTCAATGTTGTTGATCTTTCGTCCTTTGACAATGTAGGTTCATATTCGAGGGCGAATCCTTTTGAAGCGGGGGGTTCCTGCAAGTGGAAGAGGTGACGAGTTGTCCATTCTCTATGGGCCAATTACAAGGGCAAGGTCCAAACAACTCAAGGCGCAAGTGTTCGCCCAAGTTCAAGCTTTGATCAATATTGAATTGCAAGAAGATAAACTGATCAAGCTAGGAGAAGAGTTCAAGAACAAGCCTATATGCTTGACCATGTGGGAAGGAATCAAGTAATGATATGCTTGAGGGATGTCAACAAGTCTTTTATTTTTATTTGCATTGATATCGACTAGGCCTCTATGTTTGGGCCTGAATTATTTAGTTGTTTATTTGTTATTATTGGATCGTTAGTAGCCCATTAGTAGGATGAAACTAATTAATTATTAATGGATAATTTTAGTTATGTAATTTAGGCTTAGTCCAATTTGGGGTTGGATTTGCAAAACCAATCCAAACTTGGATTAGTATAATCCGTTAGCCTAGGGTTAAGAGGTGGAGACTTTGGCACCATTTAAATAGGCTTTTTTTTTTAATTATTTTGGAAGGACATAATCTATATAAATATATTAAATCAGAGACCAAGAATTCCGGTGTTGACACGTGTCATTTTTTCACAAGCCACGTGGCAAAATACCTAGATGTCAATCCCATAACCCCTTTACAAAGTAAATTTTTTATTTTCTTTCAAAAGAAAAAAAAACATGTTAGTGTGATTCTGGATATTAATATCTAACCTGTTGTTATTATGGGTATTAATTAATGAGTAATTGATGGAAGATGTCCAATGTATTGATGCTTAATAAGTTGTCTGAACAATGCACCCCCATTCTAATAAGTCATGAATTTAATAAAAAAAATTAACATTCTAAAATTAATAATTTATTGTTTGGAAATGCCAAAAGATATGTACCTTACAGATAACAAAGAGACATACAAAGTCTCAAACATAAAAAGAATTTAATGGGGTAGTTCCATATTAATGCAATTGAGATTAATCTGAAAATAAAAAGGTTCGAAAGAACAAAGGAATGGTATGATTCAAATCCTAAATTATGGACCTCACATAAATTTAGGTGGTCACACGGCAAAAATTACAAAAAACGTTATGGGCTACACATTCGTAGTAATATAAATAGATTCTGTATCCTCTGTGATTTCCTTCACGGTGAGGAAACATATATACCACTACTACCATCAAGGATATAGCAAGTGAGCTAAGTCTGATGCCATTCTAGAGCTTTTGAAGCTGTACCTAACAACAGATGAGGGTCAACAGCTGAAGAAGAAGATCAATCATGTCTATCAGATCAATATTGCACCCAAGGTATGAAGACCCACCTCTGTATTGATTGTGTTGAGCTGTGTGGCATTAGTTATGTGTACTGCCCCCTCATCACAATAAATCTCAATCAAAATATTATAGGAGACAGTTTAGGGCTGACCCTTTTTTTCTCCAAGGATTACTTGGAGTTCTTAAACATTGAAGCCACATCATCATACCTGCATTCACAAAAATGCTCTCTTTCTTCCAGAATAATGAAAAGCAGTTAAAGAAGGGAAAAAGGGATTGAATCCTGCAATCATGTTTTGAAATGTGTTTTGAAAGTATCTATCTATATATATATATATATGTATGTATGTATGTATGTATATATATGTATGTATATATACATAGATACATATATATATATATATATATATGTGTATGTATGTATGTGCAAGTATGCCAAATACATATATATGTTGTTCATGTATATGTGCGACTGTACCCACAGGCAGGCATGCATAATAACAATAAATAAATGAACACCTTACTATTTTCAAACACAGGTTGACAGCAATGACTACTTGGTCTTTGATTCCCAAAAAGAAAAAAAAGCACAGGTTGTCAGCAGGTGGGCGAAAAGTGAGAAAAAAGAAACTATGCAGCTGTAGAGGAACTCAATTTAGGTGGAGAAATCATATGTCATCTTTGTCTACCAGCACAACTAGAACTTAATTCTAAGATTAATAGTTACAGGTTTGAAAAGAACGGTAGTTGAAGGAATGTAAATAATACATACATATACACAAGGCGAAGGAAATCCACCATTCAAACCAAGAGAACAAGATGCAGGAAGTTATTATGATCAACAACATCCATGGTTTCAGATTTGCTAAACATCCAGTACATCAGTAGTATTATTCTGAAGGGTAGTACTACAATTACAACGTGCAAAAGATGGTGCTACTGCTCATAAACATAACATTTTCTAAATTAGATTAAATATTTTGTAAGTAGCTACTTACTCCAGCGTTGAGGTTGAGGTCGGTGGGTATCATATCACCATCTTTTGTGCCAGAAAGCAATTTTCCTCCAAATTCAGTGACCTTGCCATGGCCTCAGAGGACAATTTTATCTGTTTCGGCTTCATAGTGTATTATGCAGGATTTTCCTGAAAGAATTATCAAAGGTTAGATGTTATTTCAACATTCAAAGTCTTTGTCCGATAAATGCCTCAAACTTATTTGCTCTCAATGAAAAAAAATTATTTTAACTGGGGTTATGTGTGTATGGAAAATTGAAGCTTCATCAGCTAAAGAACAATGAATAATTTGGTGGACATAAGTTGGTGGATTGGCATGATTGCATTACCTAGAAGACTCAAGTTTTTCAGGGACATTCGAAGGCGTTTCTTCTCCAATGGTGCCAGCATTATTTCTTTCTATCTCCTACGGCTTAAGAGTGATATGAGCTCCTTTCTTCCCTAGTAAGATGCGAAATTTAACGGCGGCTAGGCGAACCACTACCACCGTGCTAGAACAACAACAACCCAAGCACATCCGGCCAGCCGCCAAGGGCCAAACCATCAGCAAAACACAACCAAAAAAAGGGTTAATCCCAAGCCACAACAGCAAAAACCCCGGATTAAACCTGGTACTCGAATTAGAGTGGAAGAGGAAAGGGAGCGACGGCTTACCAGTGAATGGCAGCGGCGGCGATGACTTCACGCCGCTTTCCACTCCACGCCCAGATCGAGGCCTCCCCCGCCTCGTCCTCCCCGATGCAACGCCGACGACGACTTCCTGGCCACGCGAGCGTGGTAGTTAAAAGGGACAAACAGAGAGAGTGCGGAAAACGGAAGGTAGTAGTGCTTGGTCGAAGAGATGAGATTTGAGAGGGAGAGATAGAGAGGGAGGAAAAGGTAGCGGCGGCTGGGGAGCAAAGAGTAAAGAAAGAGAGGAGGGATTGATAGGGGAGAGCAGATTTCCCGTACCGAACCAACCGAGCCAATACCGACCCAATACCGACGGTATCGGCTCGAAATATGAGTGTTCGTAGGGCCATCAGTATGAGCATACCATGCCGTTTAAATGAATGAAATTAGTCGGTATGATGAGGGTTGTACCGTCGGTTTTCGGCACAGGCCGATACTGACAAAGCCCAAAACAAATTATTCAACCCAACCCAATCTATTCTTAAAAAACAAGCCCAAGAACATTAAACCCAACCCTAAAATCATAACCCTTTACTCTCACCCCCTCACTTTCATTAACGCACTCTCCTCTCTCCCTCCCTAGACTTGCAGCCGCCCACAGCCAAGCACGCCGCCTTCAAAAAGGCGCCTCCGCCGCGCAGGCCGCCTTCAAAAAGGCGCCTCCGCCGCGCACGCCATCACTATCAAACCCATCTCTCTTTGCTCGTCTCTCCTTTCATGCCACTTCAACCTTTAAGCCACTCTACCCTCAGCTTTGCTCTGCCCTTTTTCTCTTCTCCTAGCCCCTATCTTTTCTTCTTATCCTTCACTGCTTCATCTGGGTTGTTGGGGTTCTCTCTTTTTTCTCAGAACTCTTCTTCTTGAACCCTCTTCTCTGTCTGTCTCTCTCTCAACTCTGGTCGGCCCCTTCCTCCTCCGAAGCTCCGGTGCCCTAATTCTCCTCCTCCCTCAACTCCAATCTCCACAAAAGCTAAAAGCTTTCCACCTAACCTTCTCTCG
This sequence comes from Turnera subulata, assembly GCA_028386065.3. Taxonomy (NCBI): domain Eukaryota; kingdom Viridiplantae; phylum Streptophyta; class Magnoliopsida; order Malpighiales; family Passifloraceae; genus Turnera; species Turnera subulata. Next base: position 34,048 of record JAKUCV010004051.1, on the reverse strand, counting down.
ATCGAGTTCGACCAGTCGACCCTCTTTCGATTTTTGAGTGTCAAAAACCTAATTCCCAAATCAAAGCAATTCTGGGCTTTGATGATTGATCATTAAATTCCTATGTTAGTGAAATAGGCTTGATATTTAGATTTGGATATGGTTAGGTATGTAATTCTAGGCATTGTTTCCTTTCTATTTGTAATTCTGGATTTGAATGCTTGTTGAATGTTGAGTTTTCTGGGCATGGTTGATGGTTATGTTTATGTATGAAAATGAAATTCTGGAAAATTTAGTGTTCCTGCCTTGGTTATGTTGTCGACATCGGCAGGGCTCAAAGCTGACCGTACCGACGTCGGTATTGATCGGTACAATGCCGATCGGTATAATGCAAAATCCGGCACGGCATCGGTCGGAATTAGGGGCTGTCGGAAAAGTCGGTATATCAAGCAATCGGTACGGCATATACCGTGCCGACGTTTTGCTCACCCCTAGGAGGGAAAACAAAAAAGAGAGAGAAATTAGGGTGAGGGTTGAACCGGCCTCGCCCAAACGATGCTGTTTTGAACTTAGGCACGGTCAATCCGCTATGTTGGTCAACCTTTTATGTTTTATTTTTTATTTGTTTGTTCATTAATCAAAACTACGTAGTTTTGATTCTCAACAAAACATAAAATAAAAATATAGTAATAACCTTTTGATAAGTTTGACTTTTAAAACCTGGACTTTTCTATTTGTGATTCCATCCCTGTTTATAGAAAAATTATTAAAAATTAGCAACAGAAAAATGATAAAAAAATATATAGAAAAATCTAAAATATAAACAAATAAGGTGTAAGAGGGAAGGTTAATATATTATCTAATTTTACTTAACCTATAGTGATTTCATAAAATTAAAGAAAAATGTTACATAGAAATAAACTTTTTTTGACCAAAAAAGAAGAAAAGGAATAAAAATTTCAATAATTTATAAAAGCGACCAAAAATTAATAAAATAATTACTGTAACACAATAATACAAGTAATAAATAAATAAAAGGTTATAAATAGAAGATTAGAAAAGTAATCTATGGAAATATATAATACGAAAATATAGAAAAAATATTAGTAAGAATTTAATATAAATATTAAAAGTAAAAAAATATTTATTTAAATTTGAGTAATATTAGACTTTAATAAAATATTATTTTTTAATAAAATTTTGAATAGTATAAGCTATTGCACTGTGTAATACGAAAATATAGAAAGATATTCGTAGAAAATTAATATAAATATTAAAAATAATAGATTGTTTATTTAAATTTGAGTAATATTAGCCTATAATAAAATATCATGTTTTTTTTCTAAAATTCTGAATAGTATAAACTTTTCATAAAAAGAATTGTATTTTATAAACTTATAAATTAAAATATAAATTATACACTAAAAAATGAATAGATAATTATCATAATTATTTTAATAAAATCATTTATTACATAAAAATTATGAAAAATTAATTACAAGTGCGTGATAAAAATATATTATTAAATTGTCATTGTAAAAAGATTATATAATTTGTATAAATTCCAAAGGAGTAAAAAAATATTTCGATTAATATAAAATCCTACTTTAACATATAAATGACTTATAAGTAAGAAAAAGGGTAGAAAATAATAGGGAAATAATTAATAAAAAATTTGAAAAAATATTATGATGTTTTTATAATTTTAAAAAATGTAAAAGTTTTATAAAAAGGTGGTGAATGTTATGAATTTAATACAACTCGAGGACAATTGGTCATATTGTTCATAAATATAGAATTTATATGAATCATGAAGATTTCGGGTAAAGGTAGTGACTTGAATATTTGCATTCATATGGCGATCCTAATGTTATAAATATAAATAAAATATTTCGCTTCTTTAAGTATTAAAACAAATAATATTTATAAGAAAATAAAATAAAAAGAGAATTAATATAAAGAATATAATGATATATTTACATAAAAATAATAAAACCTTATTAATACGAAATAGTTATATTAAAACTTGAATATTTAAGATATAAATTTGAGCAAATAAATTTAAAAAGGTTATTGAAGTATGATTATAGAGAAAAAATTAAATTTAATATAAATGTCAGTGGAAAGAAAAAATTATTTTATAGAATCATACAATAACTTAAAAAACTTATAATGGACAATTTTTTTATAAATTTAATATAATATATAAAAAAGAAGTAACTTTTTTGGTCTGAAACCGATATCATATATTAAATATATACAAAATGTGTTGCAAAAAAATCAAAATACAGAGCTTAAAAACTAGCTCAGTTCATTCCTATCCCCCTCTAGGAGGTCACTAATTACACGAGGAGGTGCATCAAAAGTAGTTAGGATATGATTAGAATTAAAAGTTAACAGGGCTAACTCATTTGCCACTAGGTTAGCTTCTAATTTGACAAAATGAAAGGAGATCAGTGAAAATCCATTAATCTCCAGCAAAAGGGAATCAGCTAAGTCATCCAGCAGGTCCTCTTGGTGTATCTCTCTGTTCATCCAAATGACGGCTTCATGCAAATCAGATTCAACCACCAGGCTAGAAATCCTGTGTCTTTTTGCTAATTGAAGTGCCTGCAAAAAACTCAGCCTCACAGCCTTAAAGGGCGAGCAACGACCCAGGTTTGCTTGAAACCCCCCTATATACTAATTTTCTAAAAAATTATATAAATATCAAACTATTAAGTGTTGAAATCAATAAGATTTAAATGAAAATAAAAAGGATAAATAATTAATATAAAGTTTTAAAAGAAACATTTATCATAGAAAATGATAAAAATTCGTTAAATAAATAGAAGGACATAAAAATATTCCCACAGAGAATATAAAAGGATTTGAATAATACAACATGGAAGTTCAAGGCAAAAATATGTGTACGTAACTGAAACAAATATTTAAAGAACAAAATATATTTTGGAGAACAAGAATATGTCTAGGGCATCTTAATCAATTACGTCTGTACATTAAAAAGAAACCAGACGCTAATTAAAAGGTTAATGCGAAAAAATGAAAATCACAAAAAGTATAACTTAAAAATATAATAAACGAAACAGATTTTTAACAAAATAGACCTACACATATAATTGGGAAATAAGGAAGACTAAATAATGTTTAAATACAAAGTAAACAGAGACAACTCTAGGGTTTTGTAAATCAAGGCCTAAAACATAAGACGACCCATTGTATCAATTAGATTGCGTACGTCGTTTCAAATAATACAATGTATTAGGGTTATCGTTATCAAATGAATGACGCCCTAAATTCCTGGAATCAATCAAATACCCAACAGTTACGCAACCAATTGAGACAGCAGTTACTAGGAGATCAAACCAAAAGCCATTATCGACACCTATATATAGTGGAACATTACCATATGATTAACACACAAACTACTATTTACTCAACTAGCATTCAAATCAAAAAGAAGAAGATGGCAAGCAACCAGCCCGCAAACAACAACCAAATCCTGGAGGAGGTTATAAACCATCTCCAGGACAAGAAGAACAAGTTCGAAGAGATGTGCACCCAAATGCTGGTGGAAATCACCGACTGGAAAACTCTGGTCCAGAAACAAGATCGCTTAATGACAATCTGGAAGGAAATGTCAGACGACTATCATGATCTCTGGGTGGAGAAGAGCAAACTATGCAAGATACTGGAGGAAGAAAACAACACCCTGAAGGCAGAATTGAAGAAGTGAAGAGAGAGAGAGATGAAGGTTTGGTTTGATGATGTTTAACACCCCCTTTATCTACAATAATATGAATAGAAGTTGTTTTTTTGTTCTGCAATTTAGATTCCCATCTTTATATTCTGTGTCAAAACAATTTGGTAAGATTCCTAATTAGGAGATAAACAGAGTTCATCATTTACAGACGCAAATGCAAGATCATAAACCATATCCGATAAAAACAAAGGGATAGAATCAAATACTCACAGTCGACAGCATCAAAACGGGAAAAAGAACACTTCCAACTCCCAGATATGCAAAACAAGAACAAAATGTTAAAAAGACAAAATCGAAATCAACAAATCAAATCGGTGTAAGGAACAGGAGATGCTAAATGAACCTGCCGATATCACGGGCAAACATCATTAAGCAACAACAAGAGTGCGGAATTCCAAAGCAGGTCGGCGAGTAAATGGATGCGGCAAGAAGGAAAACCCGCCTCCTCAAATCATGACCTTCGTCATATACAGGGCTCTTCCAATTAAAGATCCTGAAATCGAAGAAGACAAGACGATGAACACCACGAAACAAAAAGGAAAGGATTGGAGCTTAAAACAAAGCTTTCAATTTGCAGAAAAAACGAAGAAATTGGCAAAATATTAAATCCAATTCACGGCGGCTAGGGTTTCATCTTATAGTCTAAAAGAAAGGTTAGGGATACGGGCGAGGAAAAAAAAGAGATTGGGGAGACAAAAAGGAGTGGCAGATAAGTTGAACCGGGACATTACACAATTAATATCAAAGACATGTACTCCGGTTCAACCACGTTCGAAATGATTAAACATGGTTGGTGTAATGAAGCCAAAAAAAAACCCATAAAAATCATTATTACCAAAATTAAAAAAAAAAACCACAAACATATAATCAGTTTAATAAAAAAATATAGACAGACATAAACTAAAACAATAACATAATGGAAAGAAAAAAAAAGAGATATTAGTAAATGGGAAATTCTTCAAAATTTCCTAAAAAGTGTTATTATATTTAATTATATCATGTAATGACACGTGTACGAATTGGCACGTGGCATGACTAATACAGTTTTTTGTAAAACAAAGCACACGTTACCACCAAAATCCACAAAAGAGAGGCTTTTAATTTAATATATATAGAAGTTTAATATTAAAATCTCACCATAAAGAGAAAGAAAGAGATGGAATATTATTTTCAATGTAAAATAATTGTAGGGTTAAATATAATAAAGTGATATTGAATTATGTAGATAACTTATATATGTCTATCTGTCCAAGTTATAGTATGCCATACAAGATTTTCACTAAAGAATTTATCAACATATTGGTTAAACTGGATCGATTGTGTATTAACTGCGGCTGAGATCGTAGATCAAGTTAAAAAGTCTGGTAGCAAGGCGTTTTTACGGAAAATTGACTTCCAAAAAGCCTATGATTCGGTTTCATGGGATTTTTTGATGGAGATGCCTGAAGCTATGGGTTTTGGTGCCAAATGGAGGCTATGGATTCGGAGTTGTGTGTCCTACCCCAAGCTTGCAGTTTTAATCAATGGTTGCCCTGCGGATGAATTTGTTACTTATAGGGGGTTGAAACAAGGGGATCCATTATCTCCTTCTCTTTTTAACATCGTAGTTGAAGGTCTGTCGGCAATGATTAGGAAGGCTGTGGAGATGAACCTTGTCAAAAAATTGGTGGTGGGGCAGTCTGCCTTTTCAATTCTCCAGTTTGCGGATGATACAATCTTCTTTGCTCTCGATGAGACGGAGTCCCTTCTTAATCTTAAAAGTTTCTTAAGATGTTTTGAAATGCTGTCCGGTTTGTGTATTAATTTTCATAAGAGCAGCATTATTGGGCTGAATGTAGACACATGCAGAGTTGAGGAAGCGGCGGGTTTGCTTCATTGCCGTCCGGAGAAATTGCCTATTACTTACTTTGGGCTCCCGCTTGGTTTGAATATGAGGAAGGTAAAATCTTGGGATTCCGTTGTGGAAAGAGTGAGGAGCCGGCTTGCTTCACGGAAATGTAAGTTCCTTTCCCTAGGTGGAAGGGTGACTTTGATCAAGGCAGTGCTGAGTAATTTGCCCATATACTATCTCACTCTTTTTAGAATACCGGTTGGTGTGCCCATATACTATCTCTCAAGGTCTAGTGTGTCTAGTGTGTGGAATTGTATAGCTGAGGCTGAAGGGGAATCGGAACATCTCTTTGAAAGATCAGTTCGTCTGGAACATTGGTGATGGAAGCATATGCAAATTTTGGTCCGGGAAATGGCTCGATTGCGGTATTCTTCGTGATCTTTTTCCTAGAATCTTTGTTTTATCACTTTGTCAGGAGGTTAGCATGAAAGATGCTCTTGAAGTCAGGGGGAATGTTCGTGTGTGGAAGTCTCGGAGGAGGAGGACCCTGTCTGTGAGTGCGATTAGAGCCTTGGTTGACTCTTTTCAGTTCAAAAATCGTGGAGCCGCCTCTTGGTCTTGACCTGGGACCCCGGATGGCTGTTTCTATGTAAGTTCGGGTTATAAATCTTTTTTCCAACCTAATCCATGTACCTCTTTGATGCCTAGTGTATGGATGGGTTTAGCTCCTCCTAAGGTGGAGGGCTTTGTTTGGATGGCCTTTCACAATGGGCTAGCTACTAGGGACAGGTTACTTGCTTTTATCTATCACTAAATCACCAAATGCTACTATTTGCCCGTTGTGTAAGCTTTTGGTGGAATCCCGGGATCATCTTTTTCTTCACTGCCGGTTCTCTTGGATGCTGTGGTCGAAGTTGTGTTGTTGGTGGGGTGTACGGTGGTGTATGCCGTCAACTTTGGAGGACCTATTCGTTCAATGGCTCGGTTTTGTGGCATTGTCTAGAGGTAAGTCTTCCAGGATGATGATTTTGTTTTCAACTATTTGGAGCCTTTGGACTACTCGCAACAGGATAATTTTCCAGAATAAGGAGGCTGATATGGAACGCCTTTTTGATCTAGTTAAAATTAAGGTGGTTTCTTGGATTAAAGCAAAGCAGCCTCACTTCCCTTATGGTGTTACTAATATGTTGGTAGGGTCTGATTGTATACGATCCTGGAAAGGTACTAACTGTTAGAACTCATGCCTCCTTGTCTCATTTTAGGGTTTTGATATTGACAAACCAAGCATGACCCCATTGATGACAACCTTGAAGCAAAAAGAAATCAATCAAAGAGCAAAGTTCTAAAGAGAAAAGAGCACAAATGTTGAAGTAACAAGCAAGAAGACTTAGGAACTCAAAATGTACAAAGGTTAAACACTCAATACTTCTAAGACAATTGGCTCAAAACAAATCAAATTTTACTCATGCATTCAATAGCTTCTTTTCAATCATGAAATGCTTTTTGAGCAATGAATATCGATGTTCTGATTTTAGACATTGATGTTCCTGCCTTCAAACAATCTTTCAAAACAGGCAATAGCTCAGAACATCGATGTTGGCATCCCAAACATCGATGTTCTCATGACCGTTGCACTTGAAAATGTTTTGCAACAGCAAAACATCGATGTTCAAATTTGAGACATCGATGTTCCATCAATTGATATCTTTAAATTGATTTTCGCTGAACCAAAAGTGATTTTACAGAACCAAATGAACATCGATGTTCTTCAAGTCAACATCGATGTTCTTCAAGTAAACATCGATGTTTTTCAGGTAAACATTGATGTTCCCATGATCATCAGCTTTAAAATGATTTTGCCGAACCAAATGAACATCGATGTTAAGTGCGTAAATATCGATGTTCTGGTGACCGTTGGACTCAATAATTCATATTTACTGGCAAAACATCGATGTTCCTTTGGTAAACATCGATGTTCTCATGACCGTTGGTCCAAATAATTCAAATTTACTGGCCAAACATCGATGTTCTAAGTTTAAACATCGATGTTGTGCCGTTGTAAGCAGACACCTTTCTCAACTCCCCATGCTATTTTGTCTAAAGGTGTTTTGGATTGATTCCATAACGATTATACATGTTTTGAGACATATAAATAGAGGATTTACATCTCTGTTTAGCAACAATCAACTCTCTACATTTTAAGCATTCATTGTTATACATTCATACACATTTTTATGAGCCAATATTCTTGAGAATTGAGAGTTGCCTTTATAGAGCTTATTTGTTACTCATATTCACTCTTGAGAGAGCTTTTGTTTGAGTGATTTTAAGTGTTGTTCATACACCTTAAGGGAGGATTGTTCCCTTGTAGTAACTCATAGGAAGAGTGTTTTCTTTCTTGAGAGAAGTCTTGAAGTGAGGTATCTTCAAGCAAGTAGAGTTTCTTGTGACTCGAGCTCTAGTTGTGTATATGGTTTGTTAAGCACCCGGAAGCTTAACCTAGATAGTGAAATCTTTGAGAGAGTCTCTCGGAGGACTGGATTAGCCACACAAGTTGTGTGTGTGAACCAGTATAAATCTTGGTGTGTCCTTATTCTTTCAATTCCGCATTTATTTCCTGCAAGTTTTTGAATTTGTCCGAAAGACGCTATTCACCACCCCTCTAGCATAAGGCACCTGTTCTAACAATTGGTAGCAGAGCCTAACTCTTTGAAAGACTTAACCGATTGAGAGAAACTTTCCATGGCTTCTTCAAGTAATTATGCAGGACTCTTCGAAGGACAATCAACCACTCGTCCACCGCTCTTTGGTGGCTCCAACTACAGCTACTGGAAGGAGAGGATGAGAATCTTCCTCCAATCCAACAACTATGCTCTTTGGCGAATCATGACGATCGGAGAGCAAATTCTGACGAAGAAAGTTGGTGAAATCACAGTGCCAAAGACGGAGGAGGAGTATAATGCTGCAGACATTACGATGGTTGAAAACAAAGCCAAATCAATCAACATGCTCTATTGTGCAGTCAATCCCGATGATTACCGGAAAATTTCTTGCTGCACAACGGCAAAAGAAATGTGGGATAAGCTGGAGGTCACCTACAAAGGAACCGATCAAGTTCGAGAGGCCAAAATCGACTCCCTCACTGCAGATTACGAACTCTTTCGAATGAAGGAGAACGAGGGAATAGAGGAGATGTTCGAACGATTCTCTAAAATCGTAAATAACCTTCATGCTCTCAAGAAGGTCTACTCCGACAAGGACTTGGTCAGAAAAGTCCTTAGATGCCTCACTCCCGAATGGCGTTCTAAAGCCGACGCAATCTATGAAAACATCGGGACTTCGAACACAACCATTGACAGTCTTAGAGGTAATCTTCTAACCTATGAAACTACTATTCTTAAACCCTCTTTGCAGGAACCAAAGAAGAAGAACATAGCTCTCAACGCTTCCACCTCCAAGACGCAAGAGCTCATTGAATTGGACTCTAGCGATGAGGATCAAGAACTCGGACTTGTCACCCGTACAATACACAAATTCATGAAGAAAGAATTTGAAAGGAAAGGAAGAAAGACATCCGGTCCACCCAAGTCCTATGGATGTGGAGAGGTTGGGCACATCAAGCCTAAGTGCCCCAAGGCAAAGGAGGGAAAAGAAAAGAAGCCCTACAAGAAGCAAAGGGCATACATTTCTTGGGGAGGCGATTCCGGCGATGAATCATCCGATAGCGATGAAGAAGAAACGGCCAACCTATGTCTCATGGCACGAGAGGAAGAACCGGAAGAGGTAAGTACTTCTCACTCAAGCGAAGATTATACTTTTGAAGAATTGCAAGATGCATTTAATGAGCTTTATGGTAAATACATTTCGGCATCTAGAACTAGTAAGGGCTTAAAGAAACAACTTGCAACTCTAGAAAATGATATGGAGAAAGTGTCAAGTGAAAATGAAAAGCTTAGAGAAGAGAATAAGTTTTACGGAAAGAGGAGTGCAAATAAACTAGAAAGTCCAATTAAGGAATGCTCATCATGTAAGTCATTAAAGGAACAAGTTGAAGAACTTGAAACAAAAACTAGGGAGTGTTCATCATGTGAGACACTAAAAGAACAAGTTAATGAACTTGATACAATACTAAAGAAATTTAACACCCCTCAAAAGAACTTGAATTCTCTCTTAGGTAATTTGCAATCAACTAAACATGGAGTAGGTTTCAAGAATGAACCTAAGAAGAAGAAAATTGAAACAAAACCTAGGAAACCTATGTTTCAAACTAAGGAAAACAAGGTTAGCAAAGTGCACAAACATAGGCACCATAGTAATTACTATCAACCTCGAAGGATGCACAACCCAAACGTTATTTGCCATTATTGCAATAGAATAGGACACATTGCTCCTGTTTGCTTTACTAGGCATAGGCATTGGGCGCAAAAAGAAGCTCATTACCGTTATGCTTCTAACCCTCAAGGACCCAGAAAGGATTTGGGTACCAAAAACCCATTGATTTGTTTTGTAGGTATGCTTGAAGGCATCAAGTGTACTTTGGTGCCTTGATAGCGGATGCTCCAAGCACATGATCAAAGAAGCATCCAAGTTCTTGAAAGATTCTTGTTGAAATACAAGGATGAGTGGTAACGCTGAAAATAATCATCCTTTGGTTGAAATCATTCTATTCTCTCTAGTATACTTTTAATAGTGCTCTTAGTGTTTACTCAATTAATTAATTTTTATTGATTATTGCATACATATCATTCTTGAGTAATAAATAGTCTTAAGCATCCTATCTTACCTCGGTTGAAAAAGAGCTTAGAAGTGAATTAATTCTGCATAAACTAAAATTTTGGGTAGTAGGTTCATATCCAATTGTTACAACCCGAGAGAACAAGATAGTTTCTTTTTCGCATCAAGCATAATAGATCAAGTCAAGGAACATTTTCTTATCATTAAACATTCATAAAGAAATAATACATATGCTCAAACATAAATAATTTTACTATTATTTGTTTTTAACGGTTGGGTACAGCAGTGACTGAGAAACTGTTAGGGACACTAGCAATATTGACCCTAATACTATCACTCCAAGAGAACTGCATTCCGCCCGAATTGTTTTGGCCATGGAGTTCGAACCGATTTGCTGAAGGAAAAAGAAGTGGGATGACACCGTGATTATCTCCAGGCTGCCACAAGGTCTCTATGAGCAGAACCATGTTGGGCTTGTATTGGTTCTTCAGATCTCTTAAGGTTCGTGTGAACTCATTGGAGCGCCTAGTGATTCCTCTGCAACTCCAAACTAGAAGGCGAGCTTTTGGCCAAGTGGGTGGGAAGCCAGTTGTCCGCGGAATGCTCTGAGCAGTCATTGAAATTCGGTAATAGCTGCCCTCATTCAGACTCTGGCAAGAAGGCTCCAGCCTGAACTCCTGAAGTCTGTCAGAGATGAAGAACATGATGGAATTGGCCGAGCCGTAGAAGGAAGCACACAGGGTACTTTGATGCTCCAGGAAGACTGTCTCCTCCATGGGTGTGACAAAGAACCGGGATGAGTAGAGCTCGTCAACGAAGACCAAACGAGGCATCCTTCCAAGCTCGTTTGGCAGCTCTTCTTGTTGCTCATTTATCAAGCTATAGGCTAATCGATTCCTTCTTCCTAAGGTGGCTCCCTCAACAAAGAAGACAGACGATGGACATTTTTGTCTTAATGTGGTTTGTGTATCTCTCTCTTTGAATCGTATTTTCTCTAAATACTTTTGATTATTTACTAACCATTGCTTTGCCTTTTATAGAAATACGATTACCTATTTTTCAAAGTCTAGACCCTACCTAGTTTTTTAAACGGTAAAGCAAACCTCTCTCTTCACAAAACTACAAATTGTATACGCTCCTCAACGCTCCTCTTTTTGAAAATCTTTACCACTCTCTACATTATTACTCTTGTCACGTTGCATGTTTTCGGGCAACAAACACTTGTGTTTTCTAGCTCACTTCTCACATGCATTACTTTTTCACTCTGGCTATCTTGGCTCTTCAATAAAGGGATACGAATCCCAAAAGTCGCTTTTTTTTGCTCATGTGGGGTTTATGAACAAGTGGTTGCTACTTATTGTCATTAATTCGCCGTGCATTATGACGTCTTTTTTTTTTTTTTGGCTTACACAAATAATGAACATCGTTTTATTAAGGAATATTTGATTTCTATTATTGCTAGAAATTCGTGATTTCACCACTTATATTCTTTTTGGTTACTAATAACAGGCTTGATTTTATTGGATCTTATATTCCTACCATTTATGTTTAAAAACAAGCTTGATTAAGAAAAAGGAACTACTTATTCATTTATTCATAAAATATTACAATAGAAGCAATCTATGAAGTCATTTGCTTCTCCAGTTCCTTTACATGTTTGCGGACATTCTCAACCTGGGAGGAAAGTCCCATACAGGCCATCTCGATCTGCATCATAGCAGAGCTGATCTTCTTCAGGGCTAAGCTCTGATGCCCCAGTGTCTGTAATGGTGTACTACTGTGAGCTATCCCTTTGCCCTTCAGATCATCAGTTTCCTTGGTGACAGGCTTCTTTTGACACTTGCGAGACATGGTCGTATCTTCCATCTGACCAGGGATGTTCTTCCGCTTGCGAGGTTTCTTCGGCTTTTCCTCAACATCGGAACCACCAAAGAGAGGTGCACCAAAAGTATAACTTAACTCCTCCGAGTCAGAGGTAGTTCTAGTCCTTAGTGGTGAGTCCATGGTTTGAGAAATGCTTTGCCAAGCATGAGGATGGTATTTATAAGCAGAAAGTGATTACGGTAAGGACAAATACGAGATTTCATGTTGAAGAAAGTGGAATACTCGAGAAAGTTGCTGACGTAAGCCGTGATGAGACTATCAAAATCCGTAAAGAAAGAGTCATTCTTCGGAAATTCGAAATGAACTAAGAAATCCCTGACTCTACATTGATCTAATTTGAGTATTTTTTTTTCTTACCTTTACTGACATGAGCGTCCGAGCATTTTCTAAGTTGTTTTGCAGGTACCCTTCATTTAAGCCAAAAGATAGGGGGGAACAAGAAAGCCGAGACTACAAAACATCGATGTTGCTCAATAGAACATCGATGTTCCTAACGTACAAACCTAGACCCGAGGCTGTCCAACATCGATGTTGAGGAGCCAACATCGATGTTGAGTGGGCTTCAGATCATACCATTCCCAAGCAGCAGCTTTAAACATCGATGTTCAGTATCAAAACATCGATGTTCAGTAAGTATTTTTCTTCCCAGTAGTTTTAAACATCGATGCTTCCAGGTAAGACATCGATGTTCTGTCATTTCAGATTACAATTTTTCATCCAGTAGTTTTAAACATCGATGTTCTCATATTACAACATCGATGTTGTCTCAATTGGCGGCATTTCAGCTTGTGTCCAGAGGCTCCACAACATCGATGTTGGACTTGTGAACATCGATGTTTAGCCCTCACTTTTCAAAAAAAATATAGCCGTTGAAATTCAAGCATCGATGTCTTCAGTCAGAACATCGATGTTTAGACGTTAAAATTTAAAAAATGTAGCCGTTTCTAGCCGTTAGAGCCTGTTGTAAGGACTACAACAACTATATTTTGGCTCCCCTATATAAGTGATGCCTCCTTCTCTCATTTTACACACTTCCTACTGTTCATTCACTCTATATTTACTCTCCACATCATTCTCCTCCTCATTTTTCTCAAGTATGGCAGGTGGGAGGAAATCTTCCAAGGGCAAATCTCCTGCTAAGGAGAGACCATCAAAGCAAAGAGGAGGCTCTTCAAGCACAGCTCCTCAGTTTGCCGTGGAAGGCACCTCAATTTGGTTCTCTACTAGAGCCGAACTCCATAACTTCATGTCTCTCTTCTCCAAGCGCTCAATTGCGTCTCCACGGTATCTTTCGGTGGATTACCCGAAGGAGAAGAACTACACGCAGCTTGAAGCCAATCTTCGAGCATCGGGCTTGTGGGAATTCGTGACTAATAGAGGCTGGCAATATAGTGCAGAATTTGTCCGAGCATTCTACTCAACTCTCCGACGAAATGGTGACACCTTGTCCGCTAGTGTCAATGGAGTGTGTATTACCGTGACATTGGAGGAATTCAGGGGGCTTGCTGGCTTGCCTTTTCAGGGAGACGATATTGCATCCTACGGAGGTGATCAATGGCTCACGGTCCATGAAGCACCTTTTCTGCCCAAGCTTGGCTTCACCACTATTGTCCGTCATAAATCCGGGAGGCCAACCATCCATTCCATTAATCCGGAGTATCGAGTTCTATTCTACCTTCTCACCCGAGTCATCAAGCCAAGAGACAGAAATCACACCGTCTTATCCGTTGAAGATGGGAAAGTCCTACATGCCATCATCCACCATGCACCAATCAATTGGGCACGATTTGTGCTCATGCACATGTCGGAATATGCATCCGCATACACCGACCATCCATTGCCCTATCCATTCTTGGTCTTGGATATTTTATTGAATGCAGGTGTTGATGCTCAGAAAGGTGCATAGGTTCCTCACACAAAAATATGGGCGATAAGTGATGCTACTTTCCGTACCGGAAAATCTGTGGAAGAACCAAGGCCCGACCAAACTTCCGAGCAAGCTCCAGGGACTGCCCAAGCAGAAAGCTCCCGTGTAGCCCCTTCTCGACGCCGAACTTCCGGAGTCACTCTTGAGTCCATTGCTGACTCCATCCATGGCCTTCAATTAAGCATGACAAGCATGAGCCGAGCAATAAAGAGGATTGACACGGAAGTGCAACGACAAGACCACTCTCTTCGGTCGTACTTTGCCCGTGTAAATTACGATCCTCCACCATATCACACCACACTTCATGGCTACAATTTTGACAATGAAGGTGATGATGATGATGAAGACTTCACACCAATGGATGTTGAGGATGATCAAGAAGGAGGTGATGGTGAAGAAGGAGCTAATGAAGAAGAAGAGAATGATGATGATGATGACAATGATGGGAACTAAGACCCAACTTTCTAAACTCTTCTCTCTTGTTATCTTTATGTCTTTTTAAATTCAATAAAATGTTTCCTACTAGTATTTCTTTTGCTAATGCCGAAAGGGGGAAGACAAGAAGAAGTATATGCACCAAGTTAGGGGGAATCATAATTTGAAAAACATAGGGGGAATTAACTTCACTTATAAATTCATAAACTTGGCATATACTCTTATTTGTTTGTCATTATCAAAAGGGGGAAATTGTTAGAACTCATGCCTCCTTGTCTCATTTCAGGGTTTTGATATTGACAAACCAAGCATGACTCCACTGATGACAACTTTGAAGCAAAAAGAAATCAATCAAAGAGCAAAGGTCTAAAGAGAAAAGAGCACAAGTGTTGAAGTAACAAGCAAGAAGACTTAGGAACTCAAAATGTACAAAGGTTAAACACTCAATACTTCTAAGACAATTGGCTCAAAACAAATCAAATTTTACTCATGCATTCAATAGCATCTTTTCAATCTTGAAATGCTTTTTGAGCAATGAACATTGATGTTCTGATTTTAGACATCGATGTTCCTGCCGTCAAACAATCTTTCAAAACAGGCAGTAGCTCAGAACATCGATGTTGGCATCCCAAACATCGATGTTCTCATGACCGTTGCACTTGAAAATGTTTTGCAACCGAAAAACATCGATGATCAAATTTGAGACATCGATGTTCCATCAATTGATATCTTTAAATTGATTTTCGCCGAACCAAAAATGATTTTACAGAACCAAATGAACATCAATGTTCTTCAAGTCAACATCGATGTTCTTCAAGTAAACATCGATGTTCTTCAAGTAAACATCGATGTTCCCATGATCATTAGCTTTAAAATGATTTTGCCGAACCAAATGAACATCGATGTTCAGTGAGTAAACATCGATGTTCTGGTGACCGTTGGACTCAATAATTCATATTTACTGGCAAAACATCGATGTTCTCATGACCGTTGGTCCAAATAATTCAAATTTACTGGCCAAACATCGATGTTCTAAGTTTAAACATCGATGTTGTGTCGTTGTAAGCAGACACCTTTTTCAACTCCCCATGCTATTTTGTCTGAAGGTGTTTTGGAATGATTCCATAACGATTATACATGTTTTGAGACATATAAATAGAGGATTTACATCTCTGTTTAACAACAATCAACTCTCTACATTTTAAGCATTCATTGTTATACATTCATACATATTTTTATGAGCCAATATTCTTGAGAATTGAGAGTTGCCTTTATAGAGCATATTTGTTACTCATATTCACTCTTGAGAGAGCTTTTGTTTGAGTGATTTTAAGTGTTGTTCATACACCTTAAGGGAGGATCGTTCCCCTGTAGTAACTCATAGGAAGAGTGTTTTCTTTCTTGAGAGAAGTCTTGAAGTGAGGTTTCTTCAAGCAAGTAGAGTTTCGTGTGACTCTAGCTCTAGTTGTGTATACGGTTTGTTAAGTACCCGGAAGCTTAACCTTGATAGTGAAATCTTCGAGAGAGTCTCTCGGAGGGCTGGATTAGCCACACAAGTTGTGTGTGTGAACCAGTATAAATCTTGGTGTGTCCTTATTCTTTCAATTCCGCATTTATTTCCTGCAAGTTTTTGAATTTGTCCGAAAAACGCTATTCACCCCCCCTCTAGCGTAGGGCACCTGTTCTAACACTCACTGTAAGATTGGTTCTGTATAGCTATAGTGTAATAGGCTTTTAAGCCTTTGTCTTTTGGTTGTAATTCTTGTACTGATGTTTTTATGTTGATAAAGGTCAATGCCCAATTGATCTTTGTCTAGCTTTTCTGATTCCAAATAAAGATATCGTTTATATATGAAAAAAAAGGTTCGTTGTTGTAAACAACCAACGAATTTAGTTGGTTAATCCATGTCATCTTGTATAGTATGTCACCGCCATGATTTAAAATAACAGTCCATCCAAGAATGGTTGCAGTACTCAGAAAAAAAACCCTAGATCTACATATTGGGACTGCCGCCGCCGACTCTTTTTGGTGGTAACCCCACCATTTAATCTTTTCTCTTTAGTTTTTCAGTTTTGTTGTTTTATTCTCACTTTTTATGGGTCTAGTCTCACTTTTTGTGAGTTTTGTCTCACTATTTGTGACTTTTAGTCCTACTTTTTGTGGGTTTATTTTTCTCTATTTTTGGTGATTCGAATAAGACTGGGAGCCAAAAGCCATGGAAGAAAATTCAATTTCAAGAACAATTCTCTATCTATTGCAGAAATTCACCAACAAAGAGATATTTTTCCCCACAAGTATGCATCACCTTATCCTGTTGGTTCGGTGGTTGTTGCACGGACGATACAGACTATGACGCTCACGAGAGAAGAGTGCTATTGTAAATCCTCTTTTGAAAGATATAGATCTCGCTCTGTGCTTCTTTGCAGTAGGTTGGGAAGAATTCCTATGTTGAATTTTTATCATGCTTTTGTTCGATTAAATCTTCAATTATGTATCCTCATATTTTTTTACATGAATGAAGTATGCTCCTCTATAAAAAAATGATTGCCGTAATGACCATAATTAAAGTATTTTATTGCAAGAAAGGCTAGGATGCTATTTGGTCAGGCTGTGTTCTGTGTTTTGTGGTCCATTTTGACGGCCAGAAATAAGGTAGTTGTCAATAATGAAGTGATTGTATGCAATGTTTTATTTCACCTTACGGTGGCATGGGTGTCGTATTGGCTGAAGGCACCTCAAATAGAATATCCTTATTCGTGCTGCAATATCTTGACGTCATGGATGCATGTGTCAAAAGAGTGGGAAGGAGTAATAATCACAATCTTTGGCAAGCTCAATGCATTAATGCCTCTCTATTTAATAGAGTTTTGATTTACCAATGGGCTTGTAGCTCATTAGCATTCTTCTGTCAAAAGTGTAAGAGGAGTGAGGACTCGGATTCGAGGTTTACTGTAGTATTCATATTGATTGTCATTGTCATTGTCATTGTCTCTATGGCCTCTATTGTACTTTGTTAATCTACATTGATTAGCAAAAAAAATCAAGTCTAATAGATAAACAAAAAAGAAAACAAAACTTTAATCAAACTAAGAAAATTGCGACTTTTTCCAAAAAATTTCGGGTAACACCTTCTAATTATCACCTCCGGCTACTGCTAGTATTTGTTCTCTTTTCCTTTTCTTTCTTTCCTACTCCGGTCCATCTTTTAAGTAACATCAAGGGGCATGGCCTAATCCGGATCGACACATGATGGGAACCATACTCGAATTTATGATACTTTGGTTAAGTTCTGTCTAATGATGGGAACCATACCCGAATTTAGCTGCTATAACCAGTGGGGTTTAAGCTTCTGAAGATGAGCAGGTTTACACATATGGATTTCACTATAGCATTAAAAAAAAAAATGGATTTCCAAAGCAAGGACAATACTATCATTGTTTTTTTTTTCCTTTGTGCTAAATCCTATCCTTGTTAGCAGAATATTGGGACACCAACAGTCTCGTCCATGCTTTAAAAAGGTGATGAGGGGATTAAACTTAGCATGCAAGAGAAATTTCCCCATGAGTTGCCCTGGTTCCAAACGTAGCTTGGTGCCTTTTTTTTTATTTCTTGAGATAAAGGAGAGGAAATTTTTAAAACTGCAGAAGTAAAATTGAAGGAGGGCATTACTTTGATTCCGAAGAAGGTTGATACTCGTAGTTTTGATGATTTTCGGCCGATTACTTTGATCCATGGTGTGTATAAGATTGTGTCCAAAATCCTTGCGGCCAGGATCAAACCGGTTATCGATTCTTTGGTTGGCCCTTCCCAGTCTGCCTTTATTGCGGGGAGGAATATTTTGGATTGTACTTTGGTTGCTTCAGGGGTGATTCATTCCCTAAAAGCTTCGAGAGCTAAGGCAATGGTCTGGAAATTGGACTTTCGAAAAGCATATGATTCCATTTCCTGGGGATATTTGTTTGATGTTATGACACGGATGGGTTTTGGAGATAAATGGCTGTCTTGGAATTACGCATGTCTGGAGTTCTCGGTCCTTGCAGTCTTGGTTAATGGTTCTCCATTGGATCAGTTTACTATGCAGATGGACCTGAAGCAAGGTGATCCATTGTCTCCTTTCCTTTTCTTGCTTGTAGCGGAAGGTCTCTCGGTTTTGATTGACATGGCGGTGAACCAGGGGTTGGTTGAACCTATTACTGTGCATGGTATTTCTCTCTCTATTCTCCAGTTTGCAGATGATACTCTCTTATTTACTCAGGCTTCGTATGATGCTCTACTCACTCTTAAGAGTCAGAGGTGAGTGACCTGGCTGGTCAATGTTGTGTAAACCTGACAAACTTCCTTTTATTTATTTGGGTTTACCACTGGGGGCCAACATGAAGCTCGCGAAGAATTGGGAACCTGTTTTAGCAAAATTTCGGGCCAAATTGAAGTCATGGAAAGGTCGCTTTCTCTCCTTTGCTGGCCGTATGATACTCCTGCGGTCGGTATTGTCTTGTCTGCCTTTATATTTTCTTTCCATGTTCCGACTACCTGTTGCGGTTGCGAAGAAGCTTGTCAGGATGCAAAGGGAGTTCTTGTGGGTGGTGTTGGTGATCAAAGAAAACTTTGTATGGTTGCTTGGGATCGTCTGGCTATTCCGAAGGATCAAGGCGGATTGGGTATTGAATCTTTGTTGTTAAGAATCAATGTTTATTATTTAAGTGGTTGTGGCGATTTCTAACCTTCCCAAATCATCTTTGGAAATCTCTCATTCTCAATAAGTGTGTCGTCAGTTCGCCAGCTTTTGGGGTATCTTTTCACCAGCGTAAGATGTCTCCTGAATGGTCTGCCATTGTTCGTAGTGGGGCATATTAAGGCATATCTGGTTATACACTTTTTTCTCGCTTGTTGTTACAGGTTGGGGACGGCTGTGCAGTGAGTTTTTGGCATGATTCCTGGTCTTCTCTGGGGTGTTTGCAGGAGCTTTTTCTGCGGTTGTTCAGGTTTTCTATGTTCAAGAATGCTTCTTTGTCCGATGTCTATCATAGTTGCTTGTTGACTGCTGATGCCAACTGGAGTCGGGCTCTTTACTCATGGGAGCTGGAGGTATGTCAGCTCTTCCATACACTGCTCCATGCTACACCCCCTTGCACTGGCAGGCCTGCCTCCTAGCGTTGGACAGAAGACAGTAGTGGTGCCTATACGGGCGGGCTACCGTTTGCTTCATCAGCGTTCATCCCCTGCCCCGCCGCATCCTTTGCCATGGTTGGCCATTGCGCCTCCGCATATTGAACATTTTCTGTGGAGACTTCTCAATGGTGGCCTAGTGACTCGTTCTGCTCTTCTCCGTCATGGCATCGTCCATGGGGCAGATTCTTATTGCCCATTGTGCACAAATGCAGTTGAAGACAATGACCACTTGTTTCTTCACTGCTCAGTGGCCACGCTTTTGTGGCATCGTCTTTGCCGGTGGTGGGGGATTGTATGGGTACCACCAGCTACAATGGAGGATTGGTTTATTCAGTGGCCTTGGCTGGCGGGTTCTTCTCGTTCGCAATAAGCTTGGGTGTTGTTAGGCTTTGCTATGTTATGGTCTCTTTGGCTTGCGTGTAACGCGTTGGTATTTAATCAACAACCACTACATTCGGATTTGCTGTTTGATCAGTGCCGGGTTCGCGCCCATTGGTTGTTCAAGATGCTTCATCCTCATTTCCCTCATGCTGTGGGTTTTATCCTTTGCTCTCCTGAGCCATTCAAAGGATGGGGCACTGGCGGGCGAGTTCACATTGCTTTTACTAAGTAGACGTGTGTAGTTA
The DNA here is from genome assembly GCA_028386065.3 of Turnera subulata. Classification (NCBI taxonomy): domain Eukaryota; kingdom Viridiplantae; phylum Streptophyta; class Magnoliopsida; order Malpighiales; family Passifloraceae; genus Turnera; species Turnera subulata. The sequence goes on along the minus strand of JAKUCV010004051.1, from coordinate 13,699 downwards.
TTTTGGGAGTAGGGATGGCAATTGGGTAGGGTCGGGTAGGGTAAGCAAGACCCAGATCCGGACCATTAATCAAACCGGGTAGGGTAAGAATGAACTAATTATGAACCGGGGTAGGGTAAAGTTTTATTTATTTACTCAACGGGTAATACGGGTCTGGGTAAGGGTATACCCGCTATACCCGCTAAGTAAAAATCATGTTCTAATTTTTTAAAAAATCCTACAATTATTAAATAAGCATTCATGAAATATATTCCAAGCATTAAAATTTTTAAAATAACAAGAAGTTCAAAATTTTAAAGTAGCATGTAACATTTTTCAACTTAAAATCCAAACAATCTTTTATTTCTTAATCTCCATCCTCTTCTCTACCAAAATCAACATATATTTTTCTAAAAAAAGGTTAATATTATTAAATAACATAAAAATAAGAATCTTATAATAAGTTAAAAATATAAATTAATATTGGATGCTTATTTTCTTCATCCATATTATTATCATAAATAATTGTTGGATAATTATAAATTAATGTTCCTTTTTCTTATAGTAATCGATGAACTTTATTAGAACAAGAACAGAGACATGTACAAGGGGGAATATACCAAGCTGAAGAAGTGAAAAGTAACGACAGTGGTTATAAGCAACAAAGTATTAGTAGTATCGAATTGTAACTCCCTATTAGCATCTCTAATGACGACAACACATGTCCTGCAGAATAAGGGAAGCTGGGGTGCGCTACTTCAAATTAATGTTCCTTTTAGCACAAAGTAAAATTATAATAATATAATATTAATTTAAGGTTGTAGAGCACGAAATTTCAATAGGCCTAAAAGGAGGTCAATGAAATTTCAATACAAAAAGAATATGAGGTGAGTGGAAAAAAATTAAAAAAATAAAAGAAAGAAACTCAAGTTGATTTTTATAATATAATTATAGATTTTAGAATATTATAATGGACCCTTGCCGAGACTCAGAGCCTATCCGGACCCGGTCAACTAGGGTCCGGGTAATACCCTACTTTCTTTTTACCCGGTCAAAGTCGGGTAGTATCCTACCTATAAAAACGGGTTTCAGGTGGATATCGGGTAGACCCGGAAAAATTGCCATCCCTATTTGGGAGGGCTCAAAGCCTTGTATATTCTACTTTATGCTCTCTGTATATTTTTTCTTCTTGAATAAAGCATCGATTTCCATCAAAAACAAAATTGAATGAGGGCATGCAAGTCGAGCAATTACAACAATTTTATTTTTTTCATCATTATTTCTTTCCATCACCACAAGAGCAGACTCCAAGAACAAAATAAAGCATATGAGGGCTTAGCAACTTCAAATTAACAGCTGATTTGTCCACTTGAAATGAGTGAGGCTGTCCAGCCCATGCACTCCATCCTCTTCAATGCTCCAATTCAGATCAGTTTCGTTCTCGGCTTTATACAGATCGTAAGTTCCAGATCCATGTTTTGTAGTAACGCTGCAAAAGAATAGGGTGGTTCCCCAGACATTAACGTGAAAATTCCAGGTATAGAACTTGCCTGCACTAATCACATGACTCCCGAGATCATCATCTTTTGACTTGCAATGGATGGTAAAATCTGAACCATCCTCCAATTTATTAAAAACAATCACCGCTTTCCACTTTGGAAATAGGGAGAACTTCAGACCTAGATCATTATTGGATTCCGCCACTTGCCTTGCAGATTTGGCTGATGACCACAGTGAAGCAACTAAGAAGACAACAAGCAATAACGCAGCTTTTATGCTACAGAGACTCATACTTTGGAGATCAGACTATAAGTGTGACTAGGTGTTAGGTATATATTATGAGTGAGTATGCAGCCAATTAAACTTGTGTAATACATACATACATATATAGCCCGCCGGTAAATTAACGTTTCGAAAACGCAAATGGTTGGTGGACTTCAATGATGATGCATCTGATTCTCTTACGACCTTATAAGGAACGGATAATAACGTTTACCTCTCCAAGAATCTGCAAAAGTGATTTTGTTAAACGAAGAATGTATCATCAACGGGGAGATTTTGTTATCTATAAGTGGTGATTTTGTTGGCATGACAGACATTGATTATTGTCATTTATGCTGACTATCTTTTCTTTCTTCTTTTTTTCTAGAATCTATATTGACTATCTATTATATATATTGTTAGATGTGATGGACAACCAAAGCATATATATGCTTTTTACCTGTTTTGGCTCCAAAATCTAGTTTCACCAAGATTATGTTTCTTTCACTCCAAAAGATTAGATATTCTTTAATTTGATTCACTCTTAATATAAATCCAAGACATCGAATTCCTTTTAAAAAAACATCAAATTAATATTTAATATTTCAAAAAATTATTTTCTTAAATAAAAAATAATAACTAAGTCACTTCAAAATGTTTTAAGGCGATATTTATTAGATATCAAAATATAAAATGTCTCTCTTTTCATTCTTGGCATCTAGACATGTGACTTATGACACAAAAGTTCTTCCATAATAAGCATTATTGTTTAAAAATTTCATTAGTGATAGATAAGATGACAAATAGCATTATTCTTTGGGCAATCTATGGTGTGTTAACATTTATAGCCCTCACCCAAATCAATCCTGTCAAGGCGGGCCTGGCATTTATATTTGGGGAGAAATGCCTCTGTGCAAATTAAGACATATAGTTCCCAAAAAAAAAGACATATAGCAATATTTTAAGATTAAATTAAAATAGAAAATAGAAATAATATATCATGATATTGGACATACTATAATTATAAGAGGTTGAATTAGAATGAATGAACCTTGATTAATTAATAATCACTTTGCTTAAAGTGAATGAGATAGTTTGGTGAACTTCAACAGTAGATTGGATATGAGGTGCGACAACTATTACAACTAGAAAACCCCACTTAGTCATATTAAGTCTTTGAATTAGTTGTTAATTGAGCGCGCTTCATGTGCGGAAAAAGGAAAAAAAGATGACTATGGCTGCTCAAGAACTCTGGGGACGTCCGAGAGACGGGATAAGGAATCTTCGGAACGCTGGATGGAGGGGCATGAGGGACGGAAGAGGTGAAGATAGAAGGGTCGAAAGAATTGAGGATAGATGGGATAGAGGAGTACAGGGTAGTGATTCAGAGACAAGAACCAAGACCTCTATATTTCTCACGGTGGTCTCGGGATTATACTTTTTTTTTTTAGGATAAAAATAGCTTAAAATAGTTGACTGGATGTTTGTGCTTTCGGTGTAACGGTCGAAGGAGTTGATATGGGAGAGCTTAGAAAGAGGCTAGCTAGAGCGTGTGGGTCAATATTGGAGGTTAAAAGCTTGACTGGAAATTACATCCTCCCGGTCTTCCAATCTAGAGAAGAGATGCAGGCGTGTGTGAAAGCAATAGACGAGTAATGCAGAGAGTATTCTCTTGTTCAGAGCTTGGCATGGTGTGAGGACTTCTTCAATTTAGTGGCCGTTAGATTTGGGAAGTTTATGAAGCTCCATAATAAGATGGAAGACAGTAATGATCTTTGTAAGTTTCCCTAGAGCTATTATGACACTCATAACAAGCACAATATGCAGCGGAAACAAGGAAACTTAACCAAGAACCAAGTGAAGCATGCATAAACCGTATAACAATTTTACATACCTGGAGTATTAGGATCTTTCACCTAAATGCTGGACGGAATCAGCAAGAGCGAGACAACGGCCTGGCTCCTCTACGGTATCCACACGAACCGTGATTGGCTTGAAATCGTCCTACGAATCAAACCTCGAGCACTCCCGGACTGGGTGCTAGCAGCAGTAAACCGGAAGCTAAGTGTTTTGGGTGTGTATTTTAATTCTTCTCTTTCACAAAGTGAAGAGGATGGTGAGGAGAATGTGAGGTCTGAAAAACCAAAAGCACAAGGCCAGAGGAAGGGAGCCAAAACGTGAGTAAGGGAGTAGTGTGATCTAATCACAATACAAAAATCCCCATACATCCATAATGCAAAAGTTTAACACTAATGGCCATAGTGGTGGACCAATGATGATGATGATGCCCACCATTGTCCCCCACTAATCCCAACCAGACCACAACCCTCCAAATAAGCATGTCTGAACAATAATTCACAGAATTATTGATCCCAAAACCGGCCATGGTTCAACCATGGTCCAACCACGGTTCAACCACGGTCCAACCACACCCAGTCCAACCATGGTCCAACCACGGTTCAACCATCTGCTCGAATCAACGGTTCTTTGTGTGTGACCCTGTAGGCACTTGTAATGTCCTGCAATAATTGTAAAATTCTCATTTTACAATTATAAGCAAAGAGCGGCGTCTAGCAACACATCATTGCTACCCGAACGACAAGATCAGTACTGATTCTCTATGCCTCGGAATATATCATCGTCCCTTCGTCCCATTTTCTAGATCAAACACGAGACATGGAATATGTCAATCTCGTATATGTTTAATCTATGTTTCTTGATCCCCGAGTTAACTGTATAAAACGGATACCCGTGATATCATCATATCACCTAATCCGAGCATGGCCATGCATTTAACAGTTCAACTCTATCAAGAAACCATACGATAATATACCCGTTATATGGGTCGGACGAATCCCCTCTTGATCAATCAAAACCCACTACATACTCGGCATATACCCAATGATTACCCTTATGTCCACCCAGTTACGGATGACTAGGAATAATATCAAAGTACATGATTCATATGTTGGATACCTTGACGATCTCAGGTCGGAGGACAATTACATCTATAAGAACCACTAATGACATACATATAACGTTCCATGTAGTGTTCTTATGTGGGTCGGTCCAGTCCACAAGTTCTCCAACTTGTACCCGTATGTAGAATTCATATCACATATGCAATTCTCAACATACGCTAGTCTTAATTTATTATTACAACCCATCCGTAATAATAATCGACTAGGGACATTTAAGAATATGAAATATTCTAGGGTTATAAGTATGTGCAAGCGTTTATCTCATAAACGATACTTATTGGAATAACCTTAATGTGTATACATGACAACAAATAATCATCCATGATTGGCTTTTGGGCATATTACACTAACAATCTCCCACTTGCACTAAAGCCAATCATCCATATATCTCATATATGTGGATCTAGCATGACCATCATGCTTCCGCTGCGTGAGAAGATCAGTCAAAAGATCTGATACATAGTTCTCAAACGGAACTTTGTACAGCCACAGTTGTAGAGTCGGCAACTGTTTCTTGCCTGGAACTCTTCCAGCAAACAGCGCCACATCCAAGAAAAACACATAAACTTATTGCGATATAAAATCATCCCTGTCTGTTTGGAAGCAAGCATCTTTGTAACACTTTACAACAAGCCCATCAACGCTTCCGTAAACCAGGAATGCATCCTTAGTGCTTCTCAAGTACTTAAGGATATATATAACTGCTGTCCAGTGACTTTCACCGGGATCAGATTGGCATCTGCTCGTGACAATCAGAGCATAAGTGACATTCGGTCGAGTACATAATATGGCATACATGATAGATCCTATTGCCGAAGCACAAGGGATCTTACTCATCCGCTCTCTCTCCCTAGTCGCACTAGGACATTGACTCTTTGAGAGAGATATGCCATGTGACATGGGCATGAAACCCTTCTTGGAATCTTGCATGCTAAACCTCTTTAGCATCTTGTCAACATATGTTCTCTGACTTAGCCCGAGAAGCCTTTTGGATCTATCACTATAGACCTTTATACCTAACACTTAGGTAGCTCCTCCTAAGTCCTTCATTGAGAAATTCTTTCCTAACCAAGTCTTAGCAGACTTTAGTGTCGGAATATAATTCCCAATAAGTGAAATGTCGTCAATACACAACAACAAGAAAACTATAGTGCTCCCACTAACCTTCTTGTAAACACATGGTTCATCTTCTTTTTTTTTGATGAAACCAAACTCTTTGATTACATCATTAAAACGAAGATTCCAACTCCTTGAAGTTTGCTTAAGTCCATGAATGGACCTTTGCAACTTGCATACCATATTGGCATTCTTTGGATCGACAAAACCCTCAGGCTGTGTCATATACACATCCTCTAAAAGATTTCCGTTAAGCAAAGCGGTTTTGACATCCATTTTCCATATCTCATAGTCATGGTATGCGGCTATGGCCAACGGAATCCGGATGGATTTGACTGTGGTGACTGGTGAGAAGATTTCATCATAGTCAATACTATGAATTTGCTTGAAACCTTTCGTAACCAATCGCCCTTTAAAGGTAATCACATTACCATCCATGTCGGTCTTTCACAAAGACCCATTTGCACCCTATAGGTTTTACCCTTTCAGGTGGATCAAACAAGGTCCATACCTTGTTTTTCATACATGGATTCCATTACCGAATTCATAGCTTCAAGCCACTTCTTGGAGCAAAGACCCGTAATGGTCAGCTGATAGGAAGTGGGCTCATCCTTACTTATGAGCATCACATCACCGGTATGAGCCACAAGAAATCCATATCTCTCGGGCTCACGCCGAATCCTATCCGACCTACGCGGTCCATGTGTAACAGGAACAGAATTCTCGTCCACAACACTTTGTGGTTCCTGTTCTTGTTCCATCTCAGCCTCTTTATCTCGAATTTCTTTGAGTTCTATTATCCTCCCACTAATTCTTCTAGAAATAGACATTCTTTCAAGAAAATTCGCATTCTGAGCCACAAACACTTTGTGCTCTATGGGATTATAGAAACAATACCCTTTAAGGTATCATACAAAAGGCACTTGTCAGATTTAGGGTCGAGTCTATCTGATGCTTCACGTCTCACGTAAGCCTCACAACCCTAAGTCCTCATAAAAGGCAAATTGGGACGCTTCCCAATCCATATCTCATATGGTGTCTATCCAACCGATTAGATGGAACACGGTTAAGTGAAATGCAGCACTCAATAATGTATGTCCCTAAAAGGAAGAAGGAAGGTCAGCTTGACTCGTCATAGAACGAACCATGTCTAACAAGGTTCGGTTCCTCCTATCGGATACACCATTTGATGAAGTGTACTCGGAGGAGAAATTTGTGATACTATACCACAACACTTTAGATGATCAAGAAACTCTCGGCCTAAGTATTCACCTCCTCGATCTTATCGAAGTATCTTAATACCTTTCCGAGTTGATTCTGTACTTCATTCTTAAATTCTTTGAACTTTTCAAAGGATTCCGACTTGTGTCTCATTAGATACACAAAGCCGTATCTACTGAAGTCATCAGTAAATGTAATGAAGTATTGAAAACCACCTCTTTCCTGTGTAGACATAGATCCGCATACATCAATATGTATTAGACCTAGCAACTTCTAGGCTCTTCACCTTTACCCGTAAAGGAAACCTCAGTCATTTTGCCTAATAAACATGACTCATATGTCTCATATGATTCAAAATCAAGTGAGTCTAAAATCCAACTTTATGGAGTTTAGGAATACGAGTCTCGTTTATATGGCCCAAACGACTATGCCAGAGATAGGTTTCACTAGAATCATTCATTCTAACCTTCTTCGTATTAACGTTATAGACAGGCGTTTACAGTTTTGGAACATGCAAACCATCGTTAAAAATGCACCATCATAATCAATTTCTTTGAAATAAATAGAACAACAATTGTTCTTTATTATCAATGAAAAATTTTTCTTGTCCATACAAGATACAGAAATCAAATTCCTGCTTATGATAGGCACATAATAACAATTGTCCAATTCTAAAACCAAACCATTCGGTAAGGATAGATAGAAAGTCCCTACGGCTAATGTAGCAATTCTTGCTCCAATTTCGAGGCATAGGTCTATCTCATCCTTAGCCATTCTCCCACTCTTTCTCAGTTCCTTCACACTTCTACAAATGTGAGAACCACATCTGGTATCTAATACACATGAGGTAGAGGTAGAGATATAAGCCTCTATAACAAAATACCTGAAGCGGAAGTCTCACTTCCCTTCTGCTTCTTTACCTCTTCAAGGTAAACAGGGCAATTGCGTTTCTAATGGCCTGGTTTGTTGCAACGGAAACAATTTCCTTCTTTGCAACACCACCCATTGGTTTCAGCACATGAGAATAAGAAGATGCACATTGCACCAAAACTTTTGGTACATTTCTTCTTCTTCTATAACTTTGCTTTACCCTTTCCTTTTCAAAGGAAAACAAGACCCTCAGGGCTCTCAATGTATCTAAACATCTTGAGCACATGAGGTCTAACGGGTGATAACTCAGCCATTTTGCATTGGAACAATGCCTTAGAGGTCTCGTACCTCCCATGCCTTTGCTTGCTCTCCTCAGAGCATTTTCAGGTGTTCGATCATATCGAACGCCCACATGTTCTCATCTTGCTTCTGAAGCTCAGAGTCTATGGCAATTAGCATAAGGCATGCAACATCCAATGCATCATCAACATGCTTCTCGCAAGCATCTACTTCTGCCCTAGAAGCATTAGGTGCCAATTCATTAAGAACAGGCCCTTCAAGGACATTCAAATTTTTCTTGTTTGAAGACTATCCTCAAAAGGTGATGCCACTCTAGGAAACTATTCCTATTCAGCTTGTCCTACAAAAGGACCAATCGCAATAATAAATACTAGTGTTTTGTACTATGGTAATTCTACAACAAAGATCAACTCACACAAATAATAGTCACGCATACAAATCATTTAATAAGGAATTCTATTAAATGTGCTCCTACTACATAAATCAAGATAATTATATAAGTAGGCCAATATCCACATTTCACTACAACATAAGTCAGCGAGGGCTGATTGCCTACATCATAGCTATTTAGGTAGACAACTCTTGTCAATTACATCTCTATGTAACTCTTGGATAGTTGAGTGAACAACACCTTGTCCAAGTCTATCTTATAGACATTGCTCAACCCTTGCCTCTAGGTCCTTAATCCTATTAAGATAACCTAGTTAAGTCCATACCCACAA